>NIJG01000193.1:3561962-3628164 GCA_002201625.1 Euglossa dilemma
GGGTCGGAGGGGAGGGGGAGGGTGGGTTGAAGCGGTCGGGAGAAAATCCGCGAGGCAGAAGGGCCGAATTCATTATTAAAAAGCCGAAGCGAAGGCTGCCGCCCCTTTCATCTTCCCTTCGGAAGCCGGTGCATCAATATTCAAGCGGCGATGCGCCTCTTCGTATCGCGACAATGTCAGGTAGTTTACTTTATATTTCACAACACCCCGCCATCCATCCAGTTTCCCTCCATCTGCATGGTTATAAGATCCTTATCGCGTCTATTCAAAGGCCGCCGCGCGAGCCTGCGAAAATAGAGATTCCGTTCGGCCTCCCTTCCGCCTTTTCTCCCTTTTCTCCCTTTCCTCCCTTTTTCCCTTTCTCTTCTCTCATTGCCCGCTCTCGAGCAAATCCTGACGGGGATCGCTTCAAAGGGACGCCCTTCCGGTCCCCGCTCTGGCCCGCGATCTCCACTCGATTCCGTGTCTCGAATCGAAGATCGAAGGGTAGAATATATCTCCCGACCTTGAGAACCTCGCTCTCCTTCCGCCTCGTTCTTCCTCCTCGTCTCGCCGCGTTGCCGAACCGCTAGCCGGTCTGACCGAGAGATCTCGGTCCATTAATTATTCGATCGGTTAAACATTCATCCGCGACAAACGCTGGAACTCGAAGCGAGAATATTTTATAGGCACTTCGCGGATACGCGCTGCGGAGCTACAGACGTCAAAACGTCGCCCCGGCGACTGCGTCGACGGCGCGGAATCCGCTTTGCGATCTAGCCTAATTGAATATTCGTAAAGCGGAGTGCTTAAAAGGGACCTCTCGAGGACGAGTAATCGGGATTACTCGAGGGGAAGATGCGCGACTTTCTCTCTTTCCGCTGAATTACGCTCAACAGGCGAATCCGCGGCACGAACGGCGCGCGATTTCCGCGTGACGCCTCTCCGAAAATTCCCAGCGTCTCTCTCTCGTTTCGGCAACGCGCAATCGATCCGCGAACCCTCGAAGGGGTACTTGCGCGAATTTGCCGGAGAGAGTCGCGCTGCTTGGTGAATCGCTCGGAGAAACAGTCGTTTCGGGGCCTATTCGAAAGCGGAAACGAGGCAAAGTAACGCCGCAGGAATGAAGCATCGACGAGCTAAGGTGTTTTCCCGTTGAACCACGGTCGATAGGAACGCGGGGACTTAACCTCTCGGAGATTCGTTAGACGGGCGTAGCTCGGTCTCGAGGAATTCGGTTGTCCGCGACGTTTCCGCGTTCCTCCGCGAAACCAGTCGCGGATCCCGTGTCAAACGCTCGTCTTGCTCGATCGGAGGAAAAGAAGTTTACGACGACAATTAGCGCGGCAACGGTTGCGCCAGCGTTTAGTTGAATTTTAGTAGCCATTATCGCAGTTTCCGCGACGTGAGCCTCGTCCTCTCCCTCGGCGAATTTTTACTGCGAGCCCCGGTCCGCGTATTACCTTCCCTCATTGGCCTTTTACGAGGACTCGCGCGGACCAGGGGAGAGGCAAGGAGAGACAAGGAGAGACCCCGTGCGAAGAAACCACGGAGAAGCAATTAGTCGTAAACGTCCCTCGCCGCGTGCCATTGCGGCGAGTCTACTACGATTGCTTTCGCGTCCGATCATCGTGGAATCGCGCGGTGTTTCGCCAAATTCCGCAACCTCCTCGAGTTTCCTCGAGTTTCCTCGAACTTCCAGAATTAAATCTCGGCCTGCGCCTTTTCCCCTACGAACAGCGATTACGTTCGAACTAAAACGATTACGGGGCGACCGAGGCCCGCGACGAGACCTCGAAACACCGATCACCCCGTTCCCAGCGTCTTGGAACGTTGGGTGCTCGGCGTCGCGGCGCTTAACGAGGCACCGGGAAGGAGGCGCGGAACGCAACCCTTTTCCGGCCGCGCGGTTGGCCAAAGCGGCACGGGCCGAACAATAAACTCGTTTATTATTGGCTAAACGGCGTATCCAAAGCTGCGGAACGCGATATTACGGCATTACGGTGGTACGATTGACTAAATCGTGGCCGGGTCCTCGTAACTCGGGATTAGGGCGAACGGTCGGGCTTAAATCGGTTATTACGTCGCGTTGCCTAACCGTAAATCCCGTCTGACGTTATTCCACGGCCACGGAAACTATAGAGGAGGAAGAAAGAAAGTTGGCTTCTCCGTTCCTCCCGACGCGGACGCCTCTCCTCTCGATGGAGATCGCTCCCCGGGCGGACCCACACCCCCGGTCGTTTTCTCCCTCCGCGAGAGTAAGCAAACAATAATAACATCGTCGCCGAACGTGGCCGGGGAAAAAAGCGAAAGAAAATACACCCCTCCGGGGACAATTTATTAATATCACTGGAAGTGATTAGAGCTGAGTACACGGGGCTGCGCGGCGATAAGGGTGCCGTTCGCTCTCGTTTGTCCTGGATATACTTATTGAAGACCTGACACGGACGTTTTTATTACGCCTCTTTCGGGTGATCCAGATAAATGTCGCTGCCTCGGTGAAAAATATTTCCGTAATATACCGATCGTTATTCTTCCACCGGAGGAACGCGATCGTCTGCCGAGACGGCCACCGATCTACCGTTTGGCAACGAATTTTCCTATAAATAACCCGCGCGGGGATCGCGACTCGACCGGATCCCAGATCCCACTCGGATGGTTCGTGGTCCGACCAGAGACCATCCGCGTCCACTGAAAATTGTCCCGACGGTCCGCGGCTAAATATACGCGACGTCGCGTCCGCCGGGGAACGGTNGAACGGTTATTGCACGCGGACAAGTAAATATTATTAAAATATTCATGACAAGTGCAAGATGAAAACCGCGGGCCGCGTTTCTAAACGGGGAGACACTCAGACGAGACCGGCCACTCTCTGCGACGACGACCCTTTCGTTCTTCCTTCTCCTTCTCCTTCTTCCTTCCACCTCGGTTTCCATTCCAGCATACCGGCCTTGCTTCTATCACGCGAGGCAACTTCTTTATTTTTCCGCGCTCGGTATCGCGTACGCAGCGCTCTATACAGCTGCTGCAGCTACGTTTTATCTGCACCACTTTTACGGCCGGTTTTACGATACTTCTTTGTTTCACTGAGCGTTTTCCCTCGGGCTGGATAATAAAAAAAAAAGAGGAAGGAAGGAAGGAAGGAAGAAGCAGAGGAGAGGGAGGAGAGGAAAAAATGGCAAAGGAAGGAGGAGAAGATGAGCGCGAGGCTGGAAAAGGTGAGGCAGATAAAAATTGGCCGCCCCGACGCGGCGTCGAGTCACGCGGTATCTCGCGCCGCCCCCGCACGATTTCCGGCCGTGATCGATGCGTTAATGGGTTAACGACCACTGGAACACCGTCTGGAGAGAAATTATTTTCCCATTTCGCGACCTCTGCTCCCTTGATTTTTCCTCCTCGCTGCCGGCAGAGCTCGCGTTTCGACAGCTCCAGACGCGCGATCGAGAATTAATGGCCAACTTTTCAGCTACCGAACTCTAACCGTCGCTGTGCTCCGCAGCAGCGCGATTCTTGGCGCATCGCGAGTTGTACGATTAGCGCGTTTGGTCGGGAACGAGCGGTATTATTCATCGATCGTAGGAGGAGGAAAGGCAAAGCGGACAGGAAGAGCGTCGTTTCGTTTCGTTGCGTCGAGGATCAACGATTCGGAAAGATAATTCGTTCGTCGGCGTAGAAAAGAGGAAGAAAAGGGGACAAAGAGCGGAGAAAAAACTGAGAAAAGGAAGGATATCAATTGCTCTGGTACCAAGCGGTCGTTCCCTCGGTGCCTCGGCCGCTGTCAAAGCGACGGGGGCGGAGCAGACGGCGTCGTCGAATATGGGCGAAAAAAGAGAGTAAACTTAATTCACGAGACAAATGGCGTGCCGTGGATTTGCCAGGGAAATTGTCTCGGGATCCCTGGAGAGGCGCGGGAATAAGCGGACGGCGTTGGATCGAAACCCGATTGCCGGGAGAGCGCGTGGCGCGGCGTCTCGCGGCGTCTCGCAGGTGCAACGAGGAGAGGACGCCGCCCTCGAGGAGGATCCGCACGGCGAACGTTCAACGAACGTTCAGCCGACGCTATAATTAAGCACTAACGAAGATCGAAACGAGCCGCGTTTACGGGGATTCGTTCCGGAAAGGAGAACAGCCGGCGCGAGCTTATTTATGCAAATTGGGTCCACGGGAAATTTCGTAAAAGCCACCCCCTTTTGCCGCGATGATAAAGAAGGACGGGTCGAAAGCGGGGCGATATCGGGTTCCTCGGAGGATTTATTAATCGCCGATGAGGAAGACTTACTTCGGCGTACGACCACGATAGGGAAACGTATTCCTCGAGGGCCAGAAGTTGCCCGGGAATGTTGTTTAAAGAAGGTACTTCCACCCCGGGGGTGTATTTTTACGTACTCGAGCATCTGCAGAGGCGGAAAGACCCGAGGAAGACCGGAGAAGTAATCAATTTGGAAGAGGCAGACCGTTCAGAGCCAGGACCGAGTCTACTTTGCGCGGAGGAGAACTTTCGGGAGAAAACGATCCGCGCGGAATCGTAACAATATGTGCGCCGCGATTTCGGCCGATTCGAGAACGACGGCGGGAAAAAAAGAAGCAAGGCAATTCTATCCGTCGTAATGGTATGTATTATTCACATCGATAAACCGAATCGAACTTCCTGCAGGTTCGCGACGCCGCCGCTCCTTTCCACCCCAGTGGCCCGAGCCACCCCCGCCCATAAAGAAGTCGAGTGCTCTCTCTCGGCAATGGCGAAACTTTGATCGTATCGTTCTCGATATTCTCGCGTATCTCGCAGCCCGATGGCCTGCGTTAGAAGGCACTAGTTACGCCGGCGTCCCCCGGCGACTCTTCGCGTTCATCCATCACCGGCAACCTTCCATAATTTATAATTATGCTCGATCCATTCCACCCTGTGCTTCGCACGCGGATAAATCAAAATATCGCCGCGCCGCGCCGCTCCGCGATCGATACCGCGATTTCGGGCTGGAAAAACCGCGAAGACTCGCGGAAAATGGCTTCACTCGTATTTATCTCTCTTTCTTTCTCTCTCTCTCCGAGGTTCGGGAAAAGAGGAGGCGAAACATCGATTCGGAGGAGGAGGAAAGGGGGACGGACAGGTCTCGTACGGTGTACAAAATGTAGACGAAATAGATCGCGCGGCGAGGGTGCAACGAAAGGTGGAGAAAGTCGGACAGAGAGAGAAAGAGAAAAAGAAAGAGAGAGCAAGAGAGGGAGAGGGAGCGGGAGTTTGTTGGGGACGGTGACAAACGCCCGGGAAGGAGAGGGACGCGGAGGGCGTGCGAGGTCGCCGCCACTCGGCTGCGCCAGGTTAAACAGCGGCCATGGTCGGGGTGAAAGAGAAACTAGAGGAAGGTGAGCGCGCGCGGCTGGCGGCGTGCTAAGGAACGAGAGCGAAAGGAAGGTCGAGACCGGAGAGAAATCGACGGCCAGAGAGAGAGAGAGAGAGAGAGAGAGAGAGAGGGGGTCGGTTGAAGGGTTGAGGCGCGAGGTTAGAGACCGAAACGAGGGAAAGCAGGCAAAACGGGGAAGAAAAATGGTCCTCGGGCAATAATCCCATGGGCTGTTACAGACGGACTGGAAAAAGCGCGAGATATCCCGGTGGCGAGATGCTGCCTCGTAAGTAACGATCTAATACGAGCGCAGACATCGATTACGCGGGGAAAAAGGGTATTCCAGCGTATTTCCATAAAACCCTGATACGCGTAGATTCGTAGGAACCTCGGGGGAATAATCGGGGAAGGTCGGAGGAGAAGGAACCACCCGTGGCATGCCGCGTGAACCCGGAGTGAACCCCGCGTGAACCCCGCGAGGGCGAGTTGCCGAAACACCTAGCGAAAAATCGCCCGGCGCCGTCTAATACCGCATTCCGGCGCGCTATTATTCCACGGAGGCAGCACAAACACAGACGCATTAATTTTTTTCCAGCTGGCCGGCGGGACGTGGGGAAACAAAAGGCCGTGGAACCGCGCCCGAAAGGTAGACGGAACGCGCGCCGGTGCGAGAGCGAGCGAAAGACGCTCGGGAGCGGGGGGTTGCTCGGGGGTGGCTCGGGGGTGGGGCGCCGTCCGACGGCCACGGCCACGACCGCGGGGGCTACGGCCGGCCCGGGCGAGACATTGAACTCGTTGCAAGGGAGGACGGGCAACGAGCATCGATTCGTCTGCTCCAGAAACGAACGCTCTCTCTGCCACCCCCGAGCCACCCCGTGCGCCACCCCCGGCCCCTGCGCCGCCGCCGCCGCCGCCGCGTGGCGCCCCCAACGAGTCTACCTAGCCGCGCGCTTTCACCGTTACCGGGCGAACCGAGAGAAACCGAGGCAGAGACCGAGAGAGGGAGAGTGAGAGAGAGAGAGAGAGGGGGTGGCTGACTCGACGGGGCTGCAGCCTCGTGACACGACCGGGCAACGTGACACGCTCGTTTATTCGATCAGCCCCTCTCGCGTGCACGCCCGGTTCCCGTCGGCGATAATTCGCGCGGCTACGCGATAACGATCGATATCGCGACGCGAGGTGTGTCTTTCGTTTCCTCGTGCTTCTTCGCTCAGCCACCCCCTTTCCACCCCCTTTCCACTCCCGTTCACCACCCCAGTTCGCTGGGGCCGGCGCCGGGGACGGCGCGGCTTTGTGTGTCAGTAACTCTTGCAGCCGGCGAACTTGCCGCCGGAGTTGCCGGAAAGTTGCTAATGAAAGAGGGTTGCGCGTGTAGACGCGCGTGCATAGTTGAATTTTGCCTCGATGTTTATGCATGCTCCGCGCCCCGTGGCTTTCGCGAAATTCACCTCCGGCAAGTCCGGGCTGTTCCACTTCGCGAGATTCGGCCAACTATCTCTCTCTCTCTCTCTGTGCCCCGCGAACCCCGAGTTATCGCGACTAGCGGTCCTGGAACTTTTTCGTATCGCGATTCGATTGCACGGCGAAGGAGAAGGAGAAAAGGGGAAGGACAGGGTGGTGGGCCGGCAGCGAGGGAAACGCCGAAGATAATCTGGATCGAATTTCCCGCGGAGAGACTCTCGGAGAGATACAACAGCCGGGTAATAGATATTCGAGGTTTCGACCGGGAGAAACGAGGATGGCTCGGCGTAACAAGTGGGCCAGCTTTATCCAGTCCATCTTATCGAACGGTCGATTTAGTTATGGTTATGTTAAGGGGATGTATCTGCATAAACGCCGCGCAGTCGAGCCGTTACCCCCGCGTAAACAATAAATAAACTTCACCCTATGGAGCGAACACCCCCCGGCGACCCTGCCAGCCGGGCTTCTTTGTCGACGTCTCCGCGGCGTCGGCGTCCTTTCCAAACTTCTCGGCCACGTTTTCTCGTTACCGCCTGGCCCCCGTATCTCCCGTGTCCCTTTTGCGGCAGCTACAGCGGCTACATAAACGTTATGGTCTTAAGGGGCTGACGCAACCCCTGCTAGAGCCGCGCAGAATTCCCGAAACGTGCCGTCTTTCACGCGATAAGGGCTGCCGCGCGATAAGATTTTTTTTATGGCCACGCTTTTGTCGGCCTGACCGTATATTCACCGCCCCGGAACAAATCAGCCCTCGATCCTGGCGCCGTGTAGCCACATGCGGGCCGCGGCGGGGGTTTAATTGCGTTACGATCGAACCTTCCTCGTTCATCGCCGCCGCGACCGCCACCGCGACGCTGGATCCGCGATGGAGAACCGACCAGTCTTTCAATCGGAACGACCGAATTTCCAGATATCGAGGAATTTCCCTTCGCGCAGCTTCCCCCCAATAACAATTTCGCCGATCGAAGGGAGAAAGGAACAAGAAATTTCCCTCCAACGCCGTTCCGAACCAGTCGGACTAAACGATTCCGAGAGAGGGGGGTCCTCGACATCGTCAAAACTTAAACGCGATAACGAGTGCGAAAAAAGCTGGGGGCGAGGGGGCCGATTCAATTTCAGGGCCGAGAGATCTACTCGGACGCGATCTCGCGCTCTCGATTCGGTTAAATATTAATTTGCCGGACGCGTGGCGAAGCGGCGGCCTGTTTCCCGGCTCGGATCCGGGATAAAGATATTGCGGTCGTGTCCCTCCATCTGCGTCACGTACCCCCGGGTGGGCGAACGCGGTGATATAAAGAGACGCAACGGGGATCAGTCCGGTGAGAGGGAGCGTTCTCCGCGCGGTTACAACGTCTTGGTCTCCGCCGGTTCACCCATGGGAGATGGTCAGGAGACTCCGAGACGCGCGGCAGGAACGAACGGTTACGTCGACGTGTCCAGTCATGCGGGAATTATGGGCCGATGGTCATTTGTACCGTGCCGGAAGAGTGGAACGGGCCAAGAGGGAAGCCCGGGATAACCGCGCTACCGTTTCGACTCGATCGTTTGCGAATAATTTATCGCCCGGTCCTCCGTGGTCCGTCCTGATCGGCTGCCACCCCGCTGGACCAGCTTCTTCTCTCGCGGTGCCTCGTATTGTTCCCGTAATGGGATGCTTGGACTTTCAGCCGAACGAGGATCGGTCAAGAATTCGATCAGCTGGTTTTCAACCGTTCGAGGGAGAAGTTTCGCCTTCTCAGACACCGTGGGACCAACAGCCGTTTCCGCGCGACTGTCACCCTACGTTTGATTAACCGCCCTTCTTAACCGTCTTCTCCCTGTCGCTAAATCATCCTACTTTACGGACCTACCCGAGTCACCCCGGTTAGACGGTCTCTAAACCGTCGCTCTATCGAAAGCAGACCGCGCTGCGCTCGTTTCTTCTATCCGATAATCCGGCGCGGCGCGATTCCGGATTAGAATTCGCGAGGAACCCGGTTATTGGCCAATAAAACGAACGAACTTACTCGCGGAGTCTCGGGTTAATAATCGCCTTAGCCGCGCGGATCACCGAGTTCCGTTCACGGATTTACGGGGACTCGGTATCGTTGCCGCGCATCGATAGCGGGCTGATCGTAAACGAGCGCCCGGAGGGGCGGAGCGGCCGCGAGGAGGCTGGTTTATTAATGCAAACTCTTGTTACCCCGGTGTAAAGTCGTAAAGCGTGTACGGCTTCTGCAGCTACGCGCCGCGGCGCTCCGTTGTAACGATCAATACCTCCTCGGCTTTACAATCGCGCGAGGCCCACGCTGTTCAACAGCTCCGTTCCCTCTTGCCATTGTGTAACGCGGTGTCACACGATATTTCCTTAATTCCCTTATTTACGAGCCACCTCGGGATCGAGACACTCGACCGGCCCTGATAATCGACCCACGCCGCTTCTTCCAACGCGTCCTCGTTCCTCCTTCTTCTCTCGGAGTCCTCGTTTTATTCCCCGTTTTCTCGAACCGCGATCGGAAGCCGAAGTCGCGCGATTTTTACGATCGTTTAAACTCCTTCGCATTCGCCTTTGCCAAGGCTAAACCGCGAGACGCGAGAAAGAGAAAGAGAGAGAGAGGGGGTGGGAGTGAGAGACGTTAAGCCAATGGGTTAAACAGATTTAAAAAGGCTGAATGGGGAGCCGTTCCGGATCCCCGCGGGAACTTCCGCGACGGCCGATAAGAACGGCATAATAGACGTCGAAACGAACCTTTGCCGGATTTTCCACGGGGTGTTCTGGTCTCTGGTGGACCACCCTCGGCGGCCGGGGCTGCGCGACAACGGGGAGGCTCTTGGACCCTAAATCCCGGCGGAACCCCCGCCGCGATCTCGACGACGCTCGTCCTCCGACCTTCCATCCGGCTCTTCCGCCGGCTGCCTTCTTCGCCGGATGTTTCCTCGAACGGTTATCGATCATCCGGCCGCGGACTCCGGGGCCCCTGCACTCCGGCTTGCGAATTTTCCGTCGCTCGAACCGCCTTTTTCCCGGTATTTTCCCGTCTCCTCGCCGCGCTATCGATCATCCCTCCGCTCTCGTATCGCGATTTCATCCGATAAAAGGTCGAAGTATCCGCCAGGGATGGGAGAGGAGAGGGAGGATAACTCGCGGGATCGACACCGGGGCTGTCTTCTTTAATTTAAATTCCTGCGCGGAAGGCAGAAAGGAAAAAATGAAGACGAGCTGGCAAGTAGCAATCAACCGGCTGGAATTTCACCGAAGGAGCCCCGCCGACGATTTCCCACTTTCCAGGGGTCGCTTTTACGTTCCCGCCGGGGCGAGGGGGCGGTGGGAGGGTCGCGTTACGGAAAGTGTATAAAATTCCACGGAAAACTGGCCGGGTGTAGGGGAACGTTAAAACGGCGAGGCGCGGTTCGCTGTTCGCCTTTCTTCTTCGTCTCCTTTCCTCCTCTTCGTCCCCTTCGCCTATCAGCCCGATCGTAAAGAAACGGAGTGGCAAGCGTTCGGCCGTATAGGAGGATTTCCGCGCGGTAGAATCTTTCTCCTCGATAAAACGTGTAACATTAATGAGGCTGTAAAAATAAATCCAACGCTATCGTCAGCTCGACCGAGCCGGCGCTATGGACTCGCCTAACCGTCTACTTTGGCAAACCCGTAACGGCGATCACCCTTCGATCCTCGAAACTGCGAACCTCCGGGGGGTTCACGGGGAGGGGGGGAAACATTTAAAACTCACGGGGGACCGTCGTTAAACTGGATAATTCAATTTCCGTCGGCCTAGAGAGTTCGCGGCGCCTCGGTATCGGGAATAAAATCAACCTTGAAAGCTTCGACGGAAGGAATCGGGGACAACGACGAACCGCTACTTTCGTTTCTCAATTACCGCTGATTGGATTTGTCTCCTTGCCCCGTTCGTACGCGCGACGCCGCCGACGTCGCCCCTTTTCGCCTATTTATTTATCGGCTCGATCGACAATGCTCGTCCGTGAAAGGAAACGAGCACCTGCCGGCGGGTACCGGCGGAAAAGCTCGATAGATGCAGCCAGCAAGACCCGGTTACCGATTGTCGCCGTTAAACGGCTCGACTCGTTCCTACAGGCGTCTCGAATCTCGGGTTAAAGTCTCGCGATCGAGAGGAAAATTCGGCGAGTGTGGACATTTTCCGAGGTACCGAGAGACTCCTGGGACCTGGGGGTGAGGATCCACTCGGGACTCGATGTGGCACGATCGAAAAATGCCTCGGGAAGGAGAATTTGGCGGAGAACGGAGAAGCTCGGAGCAACTCGGAAGCGAGAATTCATCGCGGAATTAAAGCTCCGCTATCGCGAGACGCGACAAGCGGGGGGATCGGATGGGAACGGAAATTTCCAAAGGATCGAAGTTACTACCGGGTATTCGCGGTACCTGGGAGCTAGGATCGGTCGGTAGGGTAATAAAGTCGCTCGGAGGCGTCGGAACAGCTGTAAACCGAGATAATTAGTGGCGAAAAATTAAAGCGGAAAGCGTTCGAAGGAGCGTAAGGCGGAATTCTAAAGAGCCTCGCAGCCGGAATGATAATTCAAACGAGGTGGCAGGAAAGGGGCAGCGGGGCGAGGGAACAAAAGGATATAAAGGACGAAGAGTGCAACGCGACGCGCGTAAACGCCGTCCTTAAACAAAAGGCTTCTCCCTTTCTCTCCCTTCTCCTCCCTCTTTCTCACTCACTCTCTCTCTCTCTCTCTCTCTCTCTCTCTCTGTTCCTCCTCCTTCGGGAACGGGGCGTCCTCGAGCAAGGTCACGGGATTATATTAGCTTCATCTTCGTTACCGACGGATTCGCGTCGAGCCGCTGTTGGACGAACGAAATCTTAATTAAGCATCGCGGAATTTCGAGCGGGCCGCGTTTCTAACGAGGAACTTTATTCGAATAAATTTCACGGCTGTCCAAGTGAAATGGGGAAAGTTTGGTGAAAAATAACCGGCAGGGTAAAGTTTAAGGGCTTTAAATCTAGAAATTTCCATAACGACCGTGATAGATTTCCTGGGTTCATTCTTTTCGCCCGACATTAACAGTACGCATTGTCCAACGTTACTCCACTCGAGCGGAAATCTTGGAAAAATCACGAGGTAGAAGCTCCTTACCGAATTTCGCAAAACAAACGTGTCTTTGCGCGTGGAAAATTTGCATCAGACTCAGCGTGAATCAACTTTCGTATTTCGATATCGTTATTTACTTTTGCCCACGCGCGCTTGATAAAATTATCTATTCGATGTGTATTCGTTTCGACGGCAAGTCTATCCAGCCAGTTAACCCACTGACCCCTGGTTCTCGAATCCATTAATTCACCAGCCCCTGCCGGTCCTCCATCTTAATTCCGTTCGACGTCCCGATTACCCCGTGGCCCGATAGTTCCACCATCCTCCCGCTGTTCTTCCGGCTCGAACGTGCTTTAAACCGACTCGCGACGACTCAACGACGAGTCCTTCATCCGTGAATAACCCGATAGCATCCCCACAGCCGTGGAGGAAGCTCGAAACTGCCCGAGGGCTCAGACGAGTGCCTACGAATCACGGTGGCGAACGATAATGTAATACTTACGAGAAAGAAAAGGAGCGCGTGCAGAGTTGCGTAACGCGTCATCGCGTCGATTTATCGAAGATTGCGAACGATTCGAGTGCCACGCATCGTCTCAGCGCGAAACCGTAATCGAGCGCGACAGGACATCCTTCGTGACGAATTCGACGAGCAGCGTGTAGTAATCGATCCGAAGACGGCACCCGACGACCCAGATCGCGTCAAGTCGAAGCATTCCGCGTGAGTTTCGGTGAGAAGAGAGGCGAGAGAGAAACCGGTACCGAAAGTGGTCTGGATATCGTCTTTTTTTTTTCGCCAGGAACCCCGAGCACCGTTGCCGGGGAACGGATCACGCGTCCTTTTGCACGTGTGCCCCGCGAAGCCTTATTCCCAGGGCGATAAAGACCGAAACTGCGAGTGCGTAAAGCGCTAAATCCAATTCCTGGCACGCGGCGTGAATCTGAATCCCGGCTGATGGAATGTTATTTCGTTTCCAGCCGCTCTCGGCTGACTCGACGGTACAGAAACTCGGCTCGTATCGGCACCGCGATGAAATTATGAAATCGCACGCGCCGACCGAACGAAACTCGCATTCCGTTGGATCGAAGTTAAATCTTTTAACGAGCCAGCCGAACTTCCGGGCTCCTTCCATCGATTTCCGTTTCTCGGATCTCCGCGTGCTCCGAGGGACCAGCAAGACTGCGCCTGGTAACAAAAGATTCGGTGATTTCGCGAGATCGGCCGACCCGATGCAAATCTAATTCGATTCCACTCCGATCCTCTTTTTTTTTTATCCTCCCCGTGGAAACGCAACGGAAGCAATTTCGGCGTAATTTCCGCGGCTGAATAATTCATGCCCACGGGAAACTAGTAGACGCGGACATTTTCATGCAAATTGTTTAACGACCTCGAGAATCAGTCGATCCTTCCATATATTTTTCACGAGGGCTGCTTTTCCTCGTCTCTTTTCCTTTCCACACGCGCGACCCTGGTTAATCAAATTCGACCGAAATATTCCCGCGAATCGAAATCGAGTCAAAAATAGCGAACGAACTTCGAACGCAAGCTTCGTTTTTCCATAGAGTGTACGAGCGAAAGACGCGTGCATAGTCTTCGATGGAGGGCCATCGGATAATCGATCGGAAGTTGTCACGCAAAGGCTAGAAGGCGAATGAGAGGGAGAACGGAGCGGTTGTCGAATAATCTGGATCGGAGGGACGGTTATGGGAGCCGAAAGACCGTGGCGATTGGCGTTTGCACGGGCTCGGCTGGCGGAAGGGTCAAGGTATGCTCGGGTAATCACGGATTCCGTTGTTTCGGCGACGTGAGGTAATTAGCAGGCGCAATTAATTCCAGAGCGGTTAGGGATTGGCCGTGGAGCTATCCGAGGGGCGAGAATGCGGTTGCGCGCCGCGTCTACAGTTGCACCGCTATCCGTTTAACCACCCCCGGACTCTCCGATTCTCTCAGCCGACCCTCGATTCAGCTGTTCGCTTCTTACCTGTCCGCCTTGTTCGTCCTGTCGCTTAATTACCCCGCCAGAGATGGATCGTCCTACCCTTTCGCCGTTGATGCCTCCGACCGAGTGCCATTTCGCTTCTCCGGTCGAGAGGACGTCATGGAAACGCGCCGGTCTATGTACAGGGGTTGCTTCGAGGTTATGAAATTGCATTCGAGCCTAAGGGGTAGCACGTAAGATCGGAAAGAGGGTAGTTTTGAAATTAAAGTATCAGTTATCGTAGGATAAAGTCATAACGGTATCTCGGGGTATAATAAAGGGTTGGCGGATGGAGCGGCGGACTCGTCTATGAAAGGGAGGAAAAATCGAGAGATAGAGAAGGAGAGAGACTAAGAGAGAGAGAGAGAGAGTTGTCGGAAAACAGGCGCTTTGTTCCCTGCTAATAATTCGTCTGCTCCTTGTTGGAAGTTCGCCTCGTCTGGGCAAATATGGCTGAATTATCGTAGAGCAAACACAGGGAAGAGAGCTGCCAGGTTAAACCTGCCTTACGATCCGGCCCGGCTCCACGACATTCTTCGAGCAAACAGCGGCAAAAAAGAGCGAAAATCCGGCAGACAGTTAGACCGCCGCGAACTCTCGTATAATAAGCCGAAATCCTGAAATCGATGAACTCCACGAACGGCGGAGGCGCTCGCCAAATCGGCCGCCGCCGTTTCTGCGATAACTTTCGCCGCCAGACGAGGTTAAACGATACTCGCTCGATTTTTTTAAATATTTCTCTCTCTTCCCTGCTTTACCTCCGCTTTCCAATCCTGTTACGTCTCTCTCCCACCCTCTCTCTGTCCCTCCTTTTCTCCTCTTCCTCGCTCTGGCCGAAAGTTACGGCTCATTTTTGTCTGGCAAAGGAGGATGTTCCAACTTTCACGAGTATCTTCGGACCAATTTTCTTTTTAATCCGGACGACGGTGATCGATGGCGCGACGATTAAACGGTTTTTGCGCGTGTACCCAGACGTACCCGATAACCTGCAGCCTCGATCTTCGCTCGCTACTTTATTTTCCCTCCTCTCCGACCTTTCGTTCCTCCGTTTTTATCCAGCAGTCGGAATTTTCCCTGGAAAAACACAGACCTCCGGTCCGTGGAATATTTACGGATGGAATTGATTTCCACGGAATCTCCGACGTTATCGGACGCTGTACACTCGCGCGTCGCGATCGGTTACGCTTATTCTCCTAGAGGAATCGCGACGAGCGCGACGAAGCACAAAGGAAAGGATTTATTTACGAGAAAGATCTCGTAAAGATCGCGCTGGATCGCAACGGTAGACCCGCGAGCGGCACGGGAGCCGAGCGGAATTTTGTCGCGGGGCCGCAATCAATCGCACGCGCGCCGGATGCGCGCGAGATCAATTGTCATTTGTAAAATATTTTCGAGCGGGCACGCGTGGAGCGCGGCGTAAATTTCATTCCGGCAGAGCGAGCCGTAAATCCTGGCTCCTTTTCTGTACCGTTCAGTCGACCCGATCGTTTGATTTATAAATTGATTTACGCACGCGGAATGCGACTCGTAAATCCGGCCGGAAGCGGCGTCCTCGTTAAGAAAGGCGTCGTTCGCGATTCCGCTTTTAGCGTATCGATATTAAATATCCGATTCATCGATCACCTCCTTTCCGCGTTCAGCCTGCTATTCAATTTCCAGCGAAACAGGGTCGTACACGCGCCCCGCCGGCAACGAATACGCCTCCAGTATCGATTCCCTTTCGAAATTCCATATTCGACAGGTCTCCTTTTCAGCCACGTACCTGTCCTAACCCTCTGTTTTCGTTTCCATAAAACCAGACCAATCACGCGTCCGTCAGACAGAGCAAAGTTTCCAGCCCCCTTCTGCGCCCGCTCGTCGAAAACGCGGAAACCAAGGAGGGGAACGAGCGATGAAATAACGAAGGGCGGTGGTTGGACATTTTCCTACGCGAATGCACCCTTCCAACCGTCGATGCATCTCATCGTGAATACGAGTAGCTGGCGCTGGCCAGGTCGTTGCTTTGTCGACGAGCCAGGGAGAACCTCGAGCGAACCTCGAGCGAACTCCAGCGCCCGTTCTTTCGAATGCGTCGCGCGTACGGCCCTGGCTCCTCTTCTGTATCGATCACGGCTCGGTCCGTCGCTGTATGCTAACTATACAGAATGCGTCTAGACTATTTTTTATGCTTATCCCAGTTTATAGGAAATAAGGGGAAATAAAGCATCGACGTCCTTCGGCCAAAGCCTCGCTTTTCACCATCGCCCGGGGCTGGCTTCCGTCTCGGTTCTTCTTCCATCTCTTTCACCGGAAACCGATTAATTCCCGCTTCCTTCCACTTGCTTCGTTCACCGATCGACAGAGTCTCAACGAGACTTTATTTTTCGGTAGTACTTTCGGATTCTAACCACGGTCGGTGGCGCTATCCGATCGCGAGGTGAAAAAGGATTCTCGAATCGACTGGAAGGTCAGCGCGTTAAACGCGAATTAGCTCGAGGCCGGAAAGGGCCGACAGCTTGACGAATGAAAGTAATTCTGGCCGCTGTGTACGTAACCCTGGCCATTCGCCGGTAGATAACAACCCCTCCCCCTGGCATCCCCCGTCGACCCTGCGTTTCGTTTCGTTTCGGCTCTGCCCTCCCGAGGTTCGAATGAATTCGAACGTATTCAAAGCGTAAGAGAGGGTCGGCCGTGATCGATATGTAAAATTCACTCTTGCGACCCGGACGCAGATAAATCCCGACGGCGGCCAACCGTTGAGGGTGAAAGCAGGTCGCGGGAACACCGTGGTCAAGATTTATGCCAGATCTCGCCTCCTCCGGGCTGATTTACGCGAGATTTTCGACGCGATTTTGGGACCGCGACGAACGAAGGCGAGGTTCAGACGGGAGGGTGACTTTTCCCGTCTATCCACAGGCGTCCGCCATTATTTCTCCCGGATCGAAGTGTTTTCCTGAACCTTCTCGCGTTGCAGTCGCTGTATTTCTTTCAGCGGGCAGACGCGATATCGCGAATCGATTTCGCAAAGTTTCGCGCGGGGAGAAGGATTTATGGGGTCGTCCCGAGAGCTTTTACACTTTCCAGTCATCTCCCTCGAAAGTCTTTAATTGACCCGAAACTTGCCGCTCTCGTCTCCTATCTCTTGGAATATTTTTAACCTCCCCGGAAGATCTTCCATCGTTCTGAGTAGATACGCGAAACGAATATTCGAATCGAACGTTAATCGCGGTGGAAGTTTGAAACCATCGTTTGCGATATATATATATTTATACCTCTTGGAGGTTATAGCGCGGCTGTTAAGACGTTATTCGAGGTTATTAACTTTTAGAAGAGTTGCCTAAGCGCGCGGTAGGAAAGGGACTTGGTACCCAGAAGGCGTCGCGAGTTTCAAAGCTCTTATCCCGGGCGTGAGAATATCCTTACGTATGTAGGTACCGAAGTGCAGCGAAGTTGGGATAGCTGAAACATTTCAGGCACAATTTTAATTAAGTTTTTAATTAAAAGCAACTCGGTGACTTGAAAAGGCCATCCCCCGTGTCCACGGTGCATCGGGAGGAGATTTTAACCCAGCCATTCCCTACCGGACATTTCCTCGAAAAGAAACACACCCCCGTCTCACCGATACCGTCCCGCTGCCGCTTTCTGTCCGCGATTCGCCCGTAAAAGGACTGTCTCGGTAGTCGACGAAAGCTCAGACGCCGTTCGCCTGGACCTTTGTCCGCCTTTTCGACCCGGGTGCCACCGGCATCCACGCAAGAACCACCCCCAGCGCTCTTCTAATTATTTACCCCGGCCGCTCCTGAATCACGCCGACTGTCGGCCGCACGCAACTGATAAATTCTCCTGTCGCGATACACTTAGCTTTGTCCCGGCCTCGTATTTTCCACCGGTCCTCGTCCTCCTTCTCCCTTTGTCGCTGCGACTCCAGGAATACCACCCTTTTAAACGCTCGCGTTCCTCCCTTCGCCCCGAACGCGACGCGAGTTTATATCGGTTGCTTCGTCGAATACTCCGCGACGGTTTGTTCGCCGAGAGAAGATTTTATTTAGCCAGGGTATTTTTACCTGTCCTATCGGGATTGACGCAATTATCGGGTCCGTTGGACGCCTTTGTTTATTCCCGGAGACGGTCCGCCGGGATTTAATTGCCGGTGGAGCGGAGAGGCGGATATAGACGGTGAACGAAACGGCGGACCGAGATTTCTGGGCGGAGCTGGTTCAATTAAACTTGGAGCATCCTCTCTCGCGCGCGCCGAGCCTGTTCGTAATTATAATTAAAGGGAAGAAAATATCTCATTGACCACGTGTCACCGGCATCCCCGAAAGAACCGTCCCTCCCACCCGAGGGACTTCCTTAATTACTCGCCCTGTCAGAGCCCGAATCGCGCCGACTGTCGGCCGCACGCGACTAATAAATTTCCTTTCCGCAAACGTTTAGCCCGCTAATTCGCCGTCGATATCGCGATAACGGCAAACCTTTCTCTTTCTCTCTCTCTCTCTCTCTCTCTCTCTCTCTTTCTGCCCTCTCTCGCGCGATTACCGCCGCGGTTCCGACCGAGGAAAAAAAGGACCAACCACCACCCTTCGCGCGAACGTAACAAATCACCGCGGCGGAATTATGAATGGCAAAAGTCTGGCAGTAAAAACTTGGAGAGAATCGCAATTGAATCAACACTCCTCGGAGGGTGTTCGTTAAAAGAATTCCCGCCGCGGCCGATAAATATTTCACCCCCGACAACCGAAATCGTACTTCGATCACGCTATCGCGTTTCGAAAAAAACCTTTCCCGATTCCTTCCACCCCACGGAACAGCGTCTAAGAAGTTCTTCGGCCCGGCGACCGGGGGGCGGAAGTCGGAAAGAAAGTGCGTGTCAGTCTAACGAGCAGCCGATACACGCCGGCGATATATCTCCGGGCGTGGATCACCGCGGGGTTATTATATTTTTCTGGCCAACGGTGATTTTATTGGCATACCGGGACCGTTCTCCACCTCGTTATTCATCCGATTCCTTCCTCCGTCTCGCGACGGGAGAGGAGCGTAACGCCGCTGGTATTAGCAACGTGGAATCGGTCGCGAGATTGATTATCGAGCGGATTGCCATGACGTCCGGGGGCACCGACGCGGAACGACCAGATTCCAGACTCACTGTTCCTTTTCTGTTTCGTTTATAGGTACTTGGCGGAGATTCCACCGAGGATGACAAAGGGGCCACTCGTCCCTTGGACTCTTACAGATCGTTACGCGTACCGTTGTATCGATCACGAGGACAGCCCGTGTCTTTCCCATGGAAATCCTCCCTCCGGCGTCCCTTCGTTCCGAGCGTAACGCCGCGGACACTTTCTTCCAATTAACGAAAAAGTTGGCAGGCTGATCCGTGGCTGGATCGAGGAAGAGGGTTGGCGGTCGCGGAATGGACACATTTTTATCAGTTCCGGCCCATTTCACCGAGTGGTCCTTGATTTCTCCCGGATCGACCGATGCGGGGTGGACCGGTAACCGAAATTACGAAGGGAAAGGAAGGCGAGCGGAGGATTATTATCGTAGAAGCGCCGGGACGCCGGGCACCGCGCGTTATTCCGGTGGAAGGGCGGGCCAAGACGAAGGTGCCCCGGCGGTTCTCGAGTTACGTCTTTGAATTTACGAAGCTATAATTCAAACTGGCACCCCAACAGCTCCGACCGGGCCGGGATCAGCGTATCTCGATTCCGTCTCGCTTCGAGGCACTCGCTCGAACTTTCTCGGCGGAAGATCGCTCGGAACAAAGAGGCGGTTGCGCGCATTTACCCTCGCGTTTCTGGCAACCAACGACACGCGGGGATTGATCCCACGGCCACGAGGCGCCGTGTACGCGTCGCTGATCCCCGGAGATTGAATTCCACTCTCTCTCTCTCTCTCTCTCCTTTTATCTCTCCCTCTTCCTCGGTTTTTTAATTTTCACCGCCGCGAACGTCGGCCCGGAGAATTACCCTGGAGGTTAGATGTTCGACGGGAAGAATAAGATCGCGGACGAGGTTGAACTCGCTTCGCGGAGGAGCGAGAACCGACTGCCGGCGAGAGGACGTAGGGCAGGCGGAAGGCGGCCGGTTTCTCGGAAGTGAAAAGGACGATTCGCGTTTGTTAAAGCAGATCGATGGGCCAGAAGGAGGCTCAGGTTCGCCGAAAATTGGCAGCGTTCGTTCGTTTCGGCCGAGACAATGGAGGACTCGTAAAAACGTCGTGGGCAAACCACCGAGGGCGCGAGACCAAAGACAATCTCCTGCTCTTTTACGGGGCCATAAATTAATCCGGAGAGGCGAAAGGGGGCCACCGAATGTTCTCTGCTCGTAACCCGGGGCGACCTCCTAGCGGCGGGAAGTTGTACAGAACCGGGAACAAAGGGACTCTGATCACGGGGCCGGAATGTGCTGATTTCGATAAGTCGACGGAGCGCGGCGAACATCGGCTGCGACGATTAAATGTTCGTATAAATTCACCATTACCCGTTGATCTACGGCTTGCCTCCGTCCAAGTGTTCCTCTCTTATTTCTCTTTTTTTTTTTCCTCTCTTTCCTCCGCTTCGTCCGCGGGGATGAGAGCTCGCGGAGGGGAAGTCGCGCGGATAAATGTATCCGATATTCGCGTTTGAATCACTGGCAGCGATACCTGCTGGCAGATAAGCCGAGTAATATGGCGGAAGCGACGTCGGGCTTCGATATTCCAAACCGTTATCGTTTCGACGTGCGTCGCGGAAAATCCCGCGTTTAGTTCGCGTTGGAAAGACCGGCGTGTCTGGCTTCTTTCGGAAGAAAAGCACGTTTCGTCGTTTTTATTTACGAGTCGCTCGTTCCGTGCTTGCTACCGCGATAGGAGAAGAGCCTTAGAAATCCGCGCGCTAATTATTTAGGGGAACTGACCGCAGCTCGACTCGGGGGGGTTCGCGATATTCGCAAAGTCCGTGCTTTCGAAAGATCCCCCCGTTCGAAATCCAACGACGTACGAAATCCTCGAGGACACGGATGCTCGAGTCCGCTGCGAGAAATCCCCGGTTTCCGAGAAGAGGGCGGGAAAAACGAAGCGCTTGGTGGGGAAAGGCAAAGATCGGGAGGAAAAGCGGAATAAAAGCGGAATCCTCGAGAGTGAGGGGCAGAAAGACCTCACCTTTCCGCGTCCCTTTGTACACAGGACGGTTGAAAGAGCGGGACGGGCCGGTGGCCGAGGAGAAAGCGGATCTTAAGGATGCCCCGAAACGGAATTGAATCTACGCGGACACCGTGGCCCGCATAAACAGGCGGCGAAAAGAAAGAAACGCGCGCGAGGGTGCGTCGGTTCAAAGACGAACAGACGACGGATAAAACGGTATTGACCCAGTGAGCCAATGGGGGTTGGACGGGGGATGTAAGAGCGAAAGGCGGAGGAGGAGGAGGACGTTCGCTTTCTTTGACTCCATCGTGGCCCTTCCAGTTTCCTTTCCGCCGTGAATTTGCTTCCACGCCGCGTCTCTTATCGCTGGTATCGCTCGACTCAAAGGGACGTCGATAACAGAGACCTCTCCGCCGCGATTCTTCCGCGTCGCTGCGATCCTCCGAGGGACTGTTTCCGCGATAAGTAGAGCCCGCGGAGGACCGGTTTCCCTCCACGGACGTTTTCCAATTCGAGAGGAAAGCCGGACGCCCGTGGAAACGATAAATAAGTCGCGATCCCGTGGAATTTCGGTATTAATCTTTGTCCCATCCGGATCGGCCCCGGGGCGGCGCATAAATTTCCATAGCATCGGGAACAAACTCGAATATTGTTTACGTTCCGGCAAATATTTGCAGCCACCCTTTACGAACGCAACATTCCAGGCCGGCGAATCGTCTCTCCCTCGGCAGCCGGGCTGCTCGACATCAAACGAAGACCTTCGGCGAACCCTCGAAGGTCGAGGGTCCAGGAACCTCGGTGCTCCGCGAGACTCCCGCATCTCGTATGTCCGTCACGCGCGCGTTACTGCCTTGTTTACGCTGCCATTCGGCCAACGACCACCGATTTGAATTCGCACGGCAGATCGCGCAGCCTATCGACGAACAGTGGCATCCCTCTTTGTCCTCGTTGGGAACAGCCGGAGGAAATTGGCTGGATCGGGGAGCAAGCCAGCCTTTAATTCCGATTCCGCTCGTTTCGTTCGACTCGCGAAACGAACCTCTCGAAATTAATTCGACCCCGAACGAAATCTATTAGATTCCCCGAGTGTCCTCTGGCTCCTGCTTCGTTCCGCTTCTTTTCTTCCTTCCGTCCCGGAACAGCCATCCACCTGCAACTTTTCGAGTTTCGTTTCGGCGATGGCGCAGGGGTTAGCCAGTAATTGCCGACTGCGTCGAAGGGTGCGCGATCGAATTTATAGACGAACCCTTTCGAGACTAAATACAGTCCGACACTCGATTCGAGTCGAACGTTCGAAAAGACTCGTTTGCTCTGCGATCGGCCCGCGGATCGATTGGTTCCGCTTAACGGGTTAAGAGGAACGGTTTTTTGAAGGATCGGAATATAATTCACGGGAGAAAGCAGTTGCTAGCCGAATCGTCGCAGATGGCAGGGGTCCAACGGCTGCTCGGCCTGTCCAAATTCGCCAGAGGTCTCCGTTCTTCCGCCCAACGTGCTACAATTCCGACTGTCTGTCATTCTGGCCGGCTAACTCGGAAAATCAACTTCCGACCTTCGAAACGAGGCCGGTTCTGAATTGAATTTTACGAGCCAGAGGACGGACGGCGTCGCGGCAGCGAGCACAATCTACGACTTTATCGTATTATAATCGTTTCTCTTCCCCCTGTGTCTCGAACTCCGCGGGATCGAGTTCCTCTGCAGAGGCGATGCAAATTCGGCTGCGAAATTCGTATCGAGCAAACGAGGCGGCTGAAATTAAATTCTCGCCGCGTCTCTGTGAAATAGAAGTTCGTACAACGGCGACGAAGATTAAGAAGCTCCCTGAAAAAGCTTCCGAAAATCTTCTTGATACGCGTGTCAATTCCTCAAACGCGTCGCATGTCGTATAACTTCCTGAAAAAAGAAACGAATCGCGAGTCACGTTTTCGAGGGAATAACGCGCGAGGTTGGGTACCGATAAAAAGTATCGCGAGCGAGATTAACCCAGGAAACGACTGGCAGGTTCGTAAACGGCGTTTATATAAGCGGCTCACTTTTGTTTCGCAAATGACTCGCTCCCCGATCTCGTAACTACCCCCGTATCCGGCCTCTAACGTCGGCCTTCCACCCCCTGGAATTGATTTCATTTTACGAGCCGCCCTGCCGCCCCTCGTCGCAGGGTGGCCTTTAGCTCGCAACGAGTTCACGAGTGCCGCAGAGTTCGCTCGACTTCACTCGGGGATAGATACATCGGCGGTCGTAAACTCGTTGCCGAGGATCGCGCGAGCGCTGCCAAATCTACTGTTAACGCTTCTGACTTTGTAAAACTCGACGAGCCGGAGGGGGTTGCTTGGTCTGTAACCTCGCGCGACCGACTTCCACCCGCTTCCCTTCTGCCAGATTTTACGAAACACCGAAATATCAGCTTCCCGTATTTTTATCCCGCACGCTCCTCTTTATCTCGGAACGCTCGGCTGGAGCTAGCGGAACACGGATTTCCAGCGTCGAAACTCTCCCTCTCTCTCTCTCTCTCTCTCTCTGTTCCACCGTCCCTTTCCCTCGGCGAGTAGAGAGGGTGGGTTATTGTTTCGATATATCGGGTTTCGAGTTCATTATATCCCTTTTCCGAGCGCGCCTCCGAATCCGATCGTTAACGATGCGCGTCGTTACCGGCACGCAGCCACGCAGCTTCTTCCCGGTTCGATGGCACTCGAATTCTGCTCGGGGCTCGCTAACGAACGGCAACTTTTCTCGTTTAACGAAGACGAGAAGGAGACGGAGGAAGAAAGAGAGATTACGGTAATCTCATCCCCGAACCGATCCAGCCCTTGGCTCGCGGATAATTAAGCTTTCGGCTTCGCCCGATGCGTCTTTAATTGTAACGCCGCGGCGTCATGAATATGCAACGCGTCCTTTTTAAACACCAACCCCCGTACCACTTGCTCCACTTGGCCAACGGAAACGCCATCGTCGCAGGAAGTCGTTGCCGAACCGGCCAGGGATCCCTCGCGAGATAACGAATTCCGTTATCCATTCGTCTCTGTAATCTCTTTTTTACGCTTTGCCGGGGGACCACCTCAATCCCGAACCCGCTGGACCTGGAACAGAACGGGAAGAATTACTGGAAAATATCGGCCCAGTAGATATCGGGCCGGTCCTAATCACGGATAACGGGGAAATAATAATAAAAACAGACGGAAATCCGAGAAAGGGAAGCTCTCGGAGAGTCTGCCTAATCCCCGGGGGTAGAGGCGACCGGGCAAAGGCTCGGAATTCAGCAGTTTTCTCCTCGGAGCCGCTCGTTCCTACGCGGAGACGTTTCCCGGTGCCTTTACCTTGCCATTCGCGCGAGCGACGCCTAATGAATCCGGCCAGAGACAATGAACCGCCGCTTCTTCGCCAGCCGCCGCCATTGTGCGCGGACAATTTCATTACAGGGCCTCGCGGCGAGCTTTTTCACAGACGTTGTCGCCTGCTGATTAATTCAGAGCCGTGGCCAACGCGAGCTGGTCCCCTTGTTCGGGGAACCAGGAATTCGACCAGGCGTCGACCCCGCTGATCCGTCGTTTCCTCTTTCCGAATAGACCGTGACGTCGTCTCGGAGGATCTCGCGGAATGCGCGCGTATTGGATTCGCAGAGGGAGCTTTCTTCGGAGGGTGGCGATCGCTGGAATTTACAGGGGTTCCGCGAATCGGCGGTGTTTTTCGGAGAATGTCGAGATTGATTTTTTCTCCAATTCCTACGATTTCGCGAGGAAATTCGCGGTCGAACCTGCTCGGCGACGATCGGGTAACGAGGGTGGGTCGGAGTAGCTTAAGAAGATTAGGGCAAGAATAGTAGGTTGGAAATTTTCTCGCATCCTCCGGTGTTTGCCTGTGCGCCGTCCACGAGACGGATGTGACGCGTTAGCGCGAGAAGAGGCCGATTAATTAATCCGAGAGGCTCTCGGATGCCCTACGGGAAAGAAGCTGAGAAATAGGAGGGCGAGACAGTCACGCCCTTGTATGATTTGTCTCGGACTTTCCACAATTTTGCCGACTTAATGGCCACACCTGTAGAAGCGACTCCTCGACTTCTCTCGGAGGAGCACCTCGAGAGGGACGAACGCAAGTCCCGTGTCTCTCCCCCGAAATAAATCACCGCCGCGTCTCACCCTCTTCGTCACCCCTCCCTTCGCCCCCCGCAGCCCCTTTTGTCCCTGGCGAACGCGGAACGAGTAAATATTCAGTGCGTCTGCGTGTAACATTTATGATAAAGTTCGGCCGACGCTTTATTTATTATTCATGGAGGGGAGGAAAGAGAGCCGGCCGGTTTCGAGGGCCACTTATACGCGCGGCGGTCGAATTAAAAAAGTTTCCCTTTAATTAATACCGCTGTCGGTTCCGAGTGCATTCGGGACTTTTCGCGCGAGAGAAGGGGCCGGCGGCCTACGCGAGATCGAAATTTCCTTCCTTCCGGCCTGCTAATTTTTTAAGGAATCCCGCTTTTAATTAGATCGACCCAACGGCGGGGATATTAATTACCGAATAAACAGGCTCGAGAAGGAGCATCGCTCAAGTGACTCGTTTGTAATTGAATTCTTTCATCGAGCCACGCGCGATTAATTCGCCCGCTAAATGGATTAAGTTCGGAGCGATTTTTCTTCTTCTTCTCCTCCTCCGTCATCGTTCCTTCTTCTTCCTTTTTCTCGACCCCACGCGAGGATACGAGATCTCGGAGATAATCGCGGACCGGCGTCGAAAGGTTGAACGCGAGGCGGAATGAAATATCCGCGTCGGCGGAGGCATCGGTTAGCGCGCGAGCCGAGGACAACAAAGGCCGAGATACGTCGGACGGCGTCATAAACATGCAATAACGCTCGCCTCGGCCTCGAGGGCTTTCATAAAAACTAATTCTCCCGTTTAATTTCGCCGCTTTATATCACGACGTCGCCTCTTATTACGCCGCGCGTATCAGCTTCCATCCCCGCCGAGCTTTTCCTTCTCGTCTGCCTGGAAAATACGATTGGCCGGGTCGTCGAACGAGAAACTCCTCTTAACCTTGACACGCGGAATCTCTGCTCTTGAAATCGTAAAGTCGTAAAATCGCAAACTAGCCGCGTCTCCTTCCAACGCGATACGGAAACCGATTAACCGAGGAGAAATTGTCCGGAGGAAGAAATTTCTGAAGGTCCGGTGTCCGGTGGTGTTCGGGCCGGTGTTTGTCACCTGGTTTATCGCCTTCGCCCCTCGCGAGCAGACGTTCGCCATATGAGTTACACCCGGCGGTGGAAAAACTTAATAAAAATAAGGGTATTAAGGGAAGAGAAAGAAGGGCTCGGGCGGGCAATTACCTTCGTCCCCGGTGGCAGTCTGGTAAATATAATGGCCGGCCAGGCCGCGGAGAGACAGCCAGGGCCCGTGGCCAGATATATCGTGGCAGATATTGTGCCAGCACGTTTCCGGAGTCTCTCCAGATCCGTGTCTGCCGTGCTTGTTAACGGATATCTCTCGAACGAGCCACGTCGATTCTTGCGAACCGCCCGCTGACACAGGGGACCATCGCTCGGCCACGAGATTATGCCGCGAATTCGCCCCGCTTCCTGCCACCCCTAGAATTCCCGGGATATCGGCAGCGTTAATTAAAGGATTACGTTATGAGTCTCGTTACACCGACGAATATTCCGAATACTTTGCCCGGCAGTTCGCTTTTTGCCTCCAGCGAACCCCGCATTCCCCACGGCTACGGTTACAGAGGATCGGGAAAGACCGGGGCCCGATCGCGCTTTATAAATAAATTCCGCTTGTCCCGCTCGCGCGGAAAAACCGTCTCCTGTAATCTCGCGTTATCGAATTAACGCGTAATTTATTCAACCGATCAGACACGAGGGTACCGACCACCATCGCGTACGTAATTGCGCGCGCTGTCATTCGGAGAGAAATATCCGACAGTTACCGTTCCTCGGAGGTTCCAGAAACGACCGCGAAACGATCGTTACCTTCGAATCACCTTCGTGACCTCGGAGTACCGACCCTACATACCGGAATTACTGCTAACTTAGCTGACTTACGATACGGAGCATTCCTCGCGCGATCGTCCACGACGCAGGAGAGTATTCGCGGCAATCCGCGGAAAGACCGGCGGAAAAAGCATGAAAAACAGCGACTGTGGAACGCGATGTTCCCATAGATAGGCAGGTACCGCGGAAAGATAATCGAATTGGTTCCCCAGAGGGTCTGTTAAACCGACTGTCGGACCATGCATCCCCATCGCGGCCGAGACCGGAAGCGAAGATAATGACCGGTGTTCGCGACCAGTAATTTTCGGCGGAGGAATTTACGGTAGCGATAAATCGAGCAATTATCGCGATAAAACGCCGCGGGGAACGAGCCGGCGCGATCTGCCACGGGAAAAAAAGAGCGCGAGGCTGAACGCAGAGAGGGAACGACGAAATAAGAGGGCACGGGTCTGGAAAAAGCGCTGCTATCGCGGCAGATAAAACCGAATGGACCATATTGGCGGTAATTATCGGGAAGTCGGTCAAGGGTCGGCCCGGTAGTTTAGATAGCCATCTGCAGGCCGTGTATCGTCGTTGCAATTAGCCGGAAAAAGCGAATAACCCGTTCGCGACAAGGGCTGCGACCGGGCCTGCTCGGTCAACGCGCGAGTGACCGTATTTTAGAATTACAGCTCCGGAGATCACGGACAAATATTTGCTGTCCTTTTAGGCCGGGATAAAGGTGACGGTACGTCGCGGCCGCGTGTAATTCTCAGATTTATAGGGGATGACCAGGGAGAACGGAAGGGTGCGAGGGGTCTGCGGCGTCCAGCACGCGGTGCCTAACGCGTCGGTAACTGCTTGTCTTTGAAACCAGGGAAACGTAATTAAATCACTCGAACAGCGCAGAGAGAGAGAGACGAGGCGTCCTGTTTGGAGTCGTGTTTCTCGTCGACGAGGCGAATTTTTCCAGCCGAAAGGGAGGATGTCGGGGTGCCGGAAGGGCTCCGGCTGTTTCGTCGTTCCCGGTACGTTAATCGATTTAACCGATCGCCGAAAATGGAGGCACGCGTCGCAGTTCCGCCGCGGAGCGCTTGTTGTTTCACGGTAATTGCTTTCATTGGTAAATTGCGCTGGTTGCGCGCCTAAAAGCGAGCAGTCTGGCGGCCTCTGATGTCGAAAGTACAGCGGAGCAAGGGAACCGCCGTGGACAGGACGGGCGTCGATACGGCCAGCGACGCCGATCCTTCCCGAGCTCGATCCAGCGTGTAAATTTACGCGTCGCAATGACATTTTACCTCCCCGATCCTCGTTATCGTCCCGACGACCAGCGCGATGTTCCGGACCGTCCTGTCAGACGTCGATACCAGCCGCGAGCCGCGTCCCGACGCCGATCAAATCCCTATTCGCGGGCCGGTTTCGTTTCGCCGCGCGTCGATTGAAATCCGGCGCGATTCTCGTTATTCGCGCGGAATCTCGCGAATCGCGGGAAATCGGGTTCGATTTCGAGCAGGACGCGACGCCGGACGACTAAATATACGACGCGGCTGGCGTTTTCCACGCGCGAGACGTCGCGGTTCCAATTTTGGGCGGAGGGGAATTTCGCGACGGCAAGCGTGCTCCTTTTTCCTCGAGCCGCGGTCTAAAACCGCTCGCGACTGCCTCGGACAAAGAATCGTATTTTTAACCGGCCCCCCGCCGCCCCACCCTCAGACCCCTCTCGACTACAGAAATTTCCCCGTCGCAGGGGAACGTTCCGCAGAAATATGAATACGCTCCGGCTTCTCTTTCTTCCGCGCGGCTCCAGCCGAGTGGCATTTAGTGGCTCCGGATTCCGCGAGGAAATTTCGCTCGCGCGAACTTCCACGACGATGCCCGGCTCGTCGAGTCGAAGCCGTGGTGTGCCACTCGCGGATTTATTTCGGCCAGGCTGGCGATTGCGGCCCGGGAACAGGGCGGAGGGGAGAAAAGGGCGAGGTCGGATCGGTGATTAATTTCGAGCGAGAAGAGAGCGCTCGACGAATCAGCGCGGCGGCCGCGGCCACAAATCAGTCGAGAAACAACGAAACTTTCGACCAGAAATTGCTCGCTAAGAGCCATCGTAAATTCATTTCGAGCGCGCCGCGTAATTTCGCCCCACCCCTTCCTCTCTCCCAGCCCCCGCGACCGTACTCCAAATATTTTTCCGCCTCTCTGCACCCCAAAGCCGGAAATTTAAAAGCTCCATCGCGGCCGGCCACGCCGCGCTAATTGTCAGGCTCGATGATCCGCGATCCTGCCGGGGCCCGATAATCCAATTTCCCGATTATGCCACCGATGCGTGCCTGTAAACGCCCACTTTCCCTTCCACCAAACCTTTTCGCTTCCCTCTCGATTTTTCCCCGGCATTTCCTCCGAAAACGCTCCTACTCTCGATTCGCGAAATTCTCGGAAACGGCTGAAACGCCGGTTGAAACGCCGCCGCGAGCGGCGAGAGGGAAGTATCAAAGGAGCTTCGTTAACGAAGGGGAAGTTTCTCGGGAAGACACCGGGAACTTTGGCGAAAATAGGCTATCGGGAACTCGAGTCGCGAGAAGAATCAGAGAGACGGGGCCGCAAAGGAATAAAACTGCGATCTCGGAATACGGGAGACAGGAAGCCGGGGTAAAAGTTTCGCGGAAAATTTCTTAGAAGAAGCCGAAACTCGCGAGGCCGGACCGGAGTTTGCTAGGACGATTAAACCCGTGGCATGGTGTCCGAGGAACCGTTTGTCCGGTTTCGCCGACGATCGGCTTGCAAATTCCAAAGTTTCCGCGGCACCAGGCGTAGCCCTGACACGGCGAAATTTATCTGCCGGTTCCTCCGTGCTATCCTTTTCACAAAGAAGACTACTATTTTTCAAACTTCCCCGACGCGATGGATAACTCGCGCGAACGTCGAACTCCTCTTCCGGCGAGTTGCATACGCTTTTCGGCTCCCTTTCCGATGATTTTAAACGTGTTTGCACTTTTTGTACCTTTCGCGTTAGATTGCTTTATGCAGATCAAAGATTGTTACAGTTGTGGATACTTAGTCACTGGTTGTCGTTAAGATTTACTTAACGGATTAACAATTACTCTACGAAACTTTCCGACACTTTAATTTTCCGTGATTGTACGATACGTCGAGTCGCATTCGATTTTCCTAGTTCCGAAATAGCTCTAGCTTGGCAAATTCGATATTCGTTTCTACGTATATTTACGAACGATGCGTGTTCACGAAAGATCAAACCGTCGAAAGCGACTCGGAGCGTGGAAAAAAAGGGGTTAAGCACGGAGCAGGGAGCGTCCTCTCGTTTCGTTTTATCCGGTTTAACGATCTCGTTGGATTTACGCGACGTAAAACTGGAACTGGTCGAAGAGGCGAGGCTATCAGGCTGGCTGCACCCCATTCGCCTCCAGCGAGCATATTACAATAATTGACCAGAGGTTAGCCCCACCTCTGGCTCAACGGCGAAGCACCCATCTGACAGACGCGTGTGTCGCTGGAAACGCAGTTGCCGGCACGACATTTCTCCCAGGATAACCCAATTTGCCTCCCTTTCGTCGAGGGTCCCGGTAGATCGATCAGGTCCCCGGCATCTTCTCCCTGCCCTTTCGATTGCGAGGAAACGCAGATCTGCGGGCGCAACCTCGGACCGAGCGGAGGGTCACTCGACCGGTTCGGTTCCTCCTCTTCTCCCTCGTGCTTCACTCGCAGAAACCGGGCCGACCGGGGATTTCGCAGTGAAATCACGTCGTTGCCTGGCGGAAGGGGTGCGCCGGAATCGGGGAAACTCGTTGAAAATCAAATTGAAACGAAAAATGCGTGGTCGCGAGTGGAAGTTGATTGGAACGCTGTCGGTCACACGGAGACACTGCAACAAATATTTCTCCACGCCGGCCGAATGCTAAAGCGACGCTCTTTTCGTCCGATTCCACTGCGAATTCGCCGCGAATCGATCGTTCCGCGACGCGGGTATATAGCCTGGCAGAATTTTAGAAATTTCTTAATATTACGTTTAGCGGATTAGACAAAAGCCTTGTTTCTAGGACAAGATCGAGATCGGGGAACGTTCGTCTCGTTACGAAACTTTGATTACAGTTGTTACGCGTACAAACTGACCTTAAGCGAGGAAATCTCGCGAAATCGAGCGATCAAAGTGAAAGTGGAGTAAGAAATTTCGCATCTGGAATTAAAGCACGGTCATTGGGGTTCGGTCTTAATTGAAATGCACGCGAGGAACTTTCTATTTCTCGGTCTCCGCTAACCGATCTCCTCGGGCTCGCTTTAATTATAGGGAGATGCAGTAATACATCAACGGGCGCTAATGTGTTAATATCCTCGAGGCTTCCTCAAACAACTGGCAAACCCGAGACGCGTTTATACTTCCAGAATACACCAGGGTTTCTCAACCCCGTAGTAACCCCTTTGCGCGGAATTTCTCTCGTCGCGCGACAGAAATTAGGTCGCCTCGAATTCAAATCGTCCAGAAATTTCTCTGAAAATAAACGAAAACGCGACACGAACATCTACGCTAAGTAAACGCACTGTTCGCGAACTCGAATTTACGGGAGAATAAAAAGGATACCGAGGTGCAGGAACCAGATGGAAAGAAGGTTGAGCGACGTCGGGACGCGGGAAGGAAGCCGCGCCATAGCGTTTCGTTTCTACTTAAAGGCTGGCATGCAGGCCAGGGTCCGTCTGCCAGGTGATTTATCCTTTTCATTTCTGGACGGCAGCTGGAAATCTCCGCGCGGTCGAACGTCCGCGACGATCGTCGGGCAGATTCGGGGAGATGCGCGCGATGCCGAAGCCGACGTGGGCGAGCGGGAGACGGTCGGCGACCTTGCCAGCATCTCGGGGATGCAGAGGCAAAAAAGTACGTCCGATGGCCAAGGGCGAGCTGACAAATGGACGGGATTTAAGCGGCGCAACCGACGGGGAGAGGGCGTTTTTCATCGGACAGGCGCTCGCTGCTTTAAGTAATTGCATCTCGGAGACACCGAGCGGGTAGATCGCGGGAGCAAACGTTGCGGGCCGCGGAAATCCTTATCGACGAGTTTCATCCGCGCGTGAATCCTCCAGGAGATGCCGATAGTCGCGAACGAGACGCTCGGCGAGGTCGCGCGGGATTGCGAGAAAGAGAGACGAATGGAAAGAGAGAGGGTGGCGAGCTTTGCGGAGAGCGCAGGATGGCACTGTCGAGACCATTAGGAGGACACGAGGGAAATAACGATGGGACAGCCTGTTCGTTTTCCATAGCTCCGTCTTGACACCGCCTTAGATTTCGCCTCGACTAACGAGGGGATTTCACGAGACGGTGTACACGGATTCCGGCGACGCTTCTCAGGTGAGAAGATCGCGGCAAGGACGTCGCGGCGAGCGTCCTCCTAGGAGCTTCCTCGCCGAGGCAGAAAGTCCCGGCATACCGAAGAAACGGACCTAGTCGACCGAGAGTAATCCCTAATAATTCCGAGTGATTTAGCCGCGACGGTAGCGATGGCGGGGTCGATTCGCCGGGAAATTGTTATCTCACGGTGGACGTCTGGTCGCGTCACCGAGACGAAGAGTGACCGAGTCCGAGAGAGGACAAAGAGCATCCGGAAGACAAAACGCCTCGGCCACGGCCGTCACTGACCCCTCGGTCCGCGCTGGATCCATTAGGGACCGAGCAGACACCGCGCGGGGAAAATAACGACAGACCGATCTCATCGGTTTCCATAGCCGCAAAGCTGAGTGGGAAAGTTCTTAACGACCCTGCCGTTCGAGCCACCAAGAGGAAACGACGGCAAGGACGGGAGCGAGGACAGGGGATCCATCCGCTCGGGAGCAAGGTAATGCGAATTTCGTAAGGAGCATTAACTTCCGCAATAAACGCTGCGAAGAAATTAACGGCAAATCGCGGGAACTTCTTGCGGAAGAACTATTAAACAAGCGGGAATATCGGTGTTCTCGCGATATAGCCGTGGTTGCTCGTTTCCATGAAAGGAACTGTCGGATCCTCCGAGCCTCTGACCCCTCTTACCTCCGACGATTATTCCGCAGGCTTTATTCCCGCTACGCGGCCGCCACCTCTCGCGCGGAAAGAACGCACAGGGGACCGTTTTACCGTTTTACCCTTTTAACGACCTAGTCCGCGTTCGCTTTATCCTCGCGTATTTATTCCTTTCCTTCCCGGCAGTGGAACACTCGACCACTCCGTGCCCGCTCCATTTACCCTATTTTACCCATTCGCTCTTCCGGCCGTTTTCCGTCTTACCGTCTTCCGACCGTCTCCTCGTCGAAGCTGCGCGATGATAATTTTTCGAACGGTCGAAAATTTTCCGCGGCGAGATCGTAACCGGGCAATTTGCAGAGCAGCGTCGTATCAGCCCGAGTAATTTACCGGCTGGAGGAGGAAAATCCCGAGAGCACGAGCACCCCTTGAATCTGCGAAAAACCAGAATTTCCACTACCCTCGCGTACAATTCTATACTTGAAAGTCCGACTGACGGTCTCGCAGAGTTAACAACGGTCCCCGGCGAAGAGACTAAAGGACAATCCAGTGGCGGAAATGCCGCGATAATTATTTAACCGTGGGTACTTCTCGTTTCGGCTTGGCGGATCCTCGAAAAAGCTAGACCGAATTACGAGGTCCGGAGCGGAGGACGGGCCCGACGCGCGTCAAAGACGCGCACCGTTGCCAACCGAACCGCGAAAATTAGCAACTTTCATTACCGGTCGCCGTACAGCCGCGTTCTTTCACGCGAGCGTGTTTCCACCACCGCGAGCGGGTGGTCAGCGCGGCGGCTGCCGCAGAGATGAAAGAAGCGCGCGTTTAAACGCGTTTCACTGTCAGCCCGATGCTTCCTCGTTTTTCCTTTCAGCCGTGCTCGCCAGCCGTCTAATTAATTAAATGTAAACCCAACTCGCCGTTTCTCTCCCATCCCCGTCGCGTCTGCAGCCTCTTTAGCCTCGTCTTCCTCCTGTCATCGCTCGTCTCTCCTCGCGTCTCTCCTCTCGTCTCTCAGCTCGCCTCTTCGTTCGGGATTCGCCACCAGCCCGGCTTCGGAAATTCCCGAGTCGCTTATTTGCGTTTACCTAAGGACAGTGTCTTCCCCGTCGCAGACGGTTAATTGGCCGCCATGCACCCCTTCTTCTGCTTCTTACTCCTCTGCCAGCTACCTCGTCAGCCGCGATTCCGCTCGATCGTCCGCGATACCTGCACTTAATTAGCCAACTGCACGCCCAAGCAGGACGCGCTTCTCTTTCAACTTCCCGCTATGCGTCCTACCATCTTTGGAATTTCATCAGTTTTCACCTCTCTTCGCCGGCTCCCTACTCGGAGTATCTTTAAGCCCGAGCCGACGCGTAGCCTACTTTTTATCCCACGCTCCCGATTAATCACGGCCTTCGATGAATTTCAACTTTTTCCCCTAATCTGCAATGCACATTAGCCGAGCCTCGTACAGTTTACTCCTTTGAACGCGAATCCGCAATCGACGTTGCTCCATCGCCCTCGGTTTCCCAAGGTTTCTCGCGAAGATAAAGTATCGCGTGAAAAGTACAAGACGATTTCGTATCTTTTCGATTGAAACAAACTCCTCTGACCCTTTTTCTTCCATTCCCAACGCTCGTAATCTCATTCGCGTATTTCCGTCGACAATTAAACTTTTCATCGCTGCATTTCACTCGTCGGTTCGCGTTTAGTCGGCCTGGAGATTGCAGCAGCCGGAGGTAGACATCGGCGCGATTAGAGGGCTCTCGGAAATTCGCGGGATCGGTTGATGAAACAGACTGGCCGGAGCTGAGCTCTCCGGTATCCGGCGCAATCCCGGCGAGTCTCGAGTCGGAAAAATTACATATTCGAGGTGGACGCGGCTTGACCGCTTTATCTCCGGCCGCAGCAGGCAATTACTTACCCTGGCGCGCCTCCAGACTTTGTCCCAGCCTCGTAAAGCGCGAGCATCGGTGGCATCTCTTAATCCCATAAAAGGGTGAATCGCGAGTTATAGCCGGACGGGCCTAGGCCGCGCCTCGGGGTTGCGTTTTAAGCCAGCCGGCGACAAAACGCGAAACCGGCCGCTCATTATCATAAACGTACCTCGGCAATCGCTGTCCGCCGGAATCCCGAGCTGTTGGAACGAGGCCAGTGTACTACTCGCGTGGTATTTTGAAAGCCGAGTTGGCCAGGACCGATGGTGGCTCGGAAGGGTGGTTCCAGGCGTGATCTTCGCGACCCTGTCGCGTTGCTGGCCGGAAGCGAGGGTTCGGGACAGGGAAGGGGCTGTCGTTGGATCACCGCGACGGATCCGGAGTTTTCGGGGTGAATTTGAAACGACGGGATTGGGGTGGAATCTTGGTGTATCTTTTTTTCATACGGTCTGCCGAATCGATGGCTGGTTTGTGGGTCAGTATTTGTGGGAGAATTAGGAACAAACGTCGCCGTGGAGGAGTTCACTTTCGGAGGAGATTATTCTTACAGAGTTCTCGGAATACGTTTTTCGCGCGAATGCGAATTAACGTCGCACGTCGAACTTTCCCCGGAGTTGCCGGTGGCGTCGCGGTGCAACGAGTATCGCAATCGCGATTGTTAAAGCGTAACTCGGTGATTAAGCGTGGCCCGTTCTTCGACTCGTCGCCACGCCATCAACTCGACGCGTTCGCTCTCCTTCCTGCTGCTTTAAATGCGCCATAAAACCATCCCCGCTCGCGAGAGCGATTCTCCGCGGCTCTTCTCTCTTCGTCCTTTCCCTCGCCGTTCGCTCGATCGTTGACCTTAATTGACCTATTCCGCGATAAGGTCGCCTCCTCTCGTCCACCTTGATTCTCTACGATGTCACAGGCTGCCCGAATTAAACGATCGATACAAACTTTCGCAGTCTCCAGAGTGCGATATCGCGGAGAAGCGCTGCTGAATTTTTCAAACTTCGTTTCGGCAACTTCGTCGACAAAGGGTTCCAACGCCTACGTTCTCTCTGATTATTAATCGCGATCCTCGCTAATTTTCCACGCAAGAGGCCCTGGATATATATAGCCGGGTAGAAATTAGCGTAGGATTTTTGCGGTCACGAAAGAGTCGGTTTGGAGTTAAGAGATTGACTGGAACGTCATCTCGGATGGTTCCGGCGAGCGAGTGCGAGACCCTCGCGTGTCTCACGCTTCGTTCGATTCCCGGCACGAGTAAGATTTCCCCCTTGTATCGCGCAGGAAACGTCTCTCGTCTGACTAAATACCTCTGAGGACGAAATTTTCCGTAATTAGAGGGAAAGCGGCCCCTTTGATCTCCCCTCCGTTACGGAGGAGCACCGCGAACGAGCAAAGAGATTGCCCTCGCAACGATCGATCGAAATAATTGCGCGGCCCGAAATTTCCATAACGCGATGGAGCGGCTGCCTGTTGGTTTTCCTGTCGGCTCGCAATTTGCCACAATTTAAGCGCCGACCCGACCCTACGTGTAACGAGTCTCTCCGATAAATGCTTCGTATTATCGATTAAGTTTCATTGGCTGGCTACTTAGCATGTAAACTCGATTATTTCTTGAATCATCGAAGGGCTCTTACTCGCCGAGATATTAGGGGATTAATACGGAGTCTTATTTCACGCCGAAACTATTTCACCCCGGCAGAGAAGAGAGGAGGGAAAATAAAATCTCCGGGGCAAATGAAAGTTTCGTTTAATCGCGACCTTGCCTCTTTCAACTCGAACCTCGCGCCAGTGAATATCGCGTAATATTAATACCGATATTCAGCCACGAAAACATCGGCGCACCCCTTGCCACCGACAGTTCCCGGCCTGTTCAAAGTCTGAAAACTCCGACTAATTTCCAGCCTGGCCGAGTTCGAATTCTCCAAGACGACGGCGGTTCGAATAGATTTCCGCAAGTTCCAGTTTGCACCCCTGTTTCTTTGTTCCCGACGCCAGGCGGAAAAAAGAGTAAACTTTTAATTTATTTAAAACCCCGATGATGCCCGGGGTGAACGGGGAGGGTGGCGTCCTCTAATGAATTCTTATTCGAACCGGGAGTTAAAGAGGTCGCGGTGGAAGCCGTGCCGCGAGGGTTCGCGAGGATTCGCGGAAGGGAAGAAAAATCGCGGGGTAAGCCTCGAAGACAGGCGATCGCGGGGTTGCAGGGGTGAACGTCGCGTATCAGAAGTTACGTTCATCACGCGGAACTCGGAGTTTTCCAGGCGTTCACTCTTGTACAGCTTCCTTCGCCACCCTCGCCGCTGATTCCACTCGCGCGCTTCTTCGCGATCGTTCTCGCCCATCGATCCGCTCGTTCCCTTCGTCGCCGAAAAGCGACCACCTTTCGGGTTTCGACGCGGATTAACTTTCGGAAGCGGAAGCCTTCGGCCGGAAATTGCGGTCACGCGACGACAATCGAAGCAAGAAGGCTCTCTGTATCCGATTACGCGCGACAATCGAATGTTTTTCGGGTGATTATGGAAATCGACGCGCCGCGATTCTCTCGGATGTTCGCGAGGATCGGCGTACGATCGTGGATTTATTTCGTCTCCCCGGGAAAACAGGCCGGCTCGCGTCGGAAACCGTGCAACCGATCGAACGAAAACACTCCCCGTTCGCATTCCGCGGTTCGTTCCATCGAGATCCTATTACCTCGACGTTTCTGCCCGGTAATTGGCTCGATTCCTCCACCCGCCAGCCTTCCGGCCCCCCTCCGAACGTGTGGACAAATATTTTCTTCTAATATCTCCAGACGGCCGTTCCTTTGAGCCAGCGTGAAATTCAGTAGAAACGGCAGGGAATCGTCAGACGCGGCGAGATATCGTCCGACATCGGCGCAGCCAACGGCAATATCACTGATACCGCGCCTCGCTATCCTGTCCTCCCCGAACCGCTCCGTATTAAGTAGCTAGCAGCTTTTTACGCGTCTACCTCGCCGAACGGGGCTTTCGACATCAAAGCCGCTGCCTGATACACCAGCCAGATGTGTATTTTCCACCCCTACCCTCGATCCCTCGGCTTTCGTTTCCCGGGCTAACCTTTGCCCGCGAAAAAGAGCAGACCGCCGAAAAGTCATCCACCGTGCGCGTCTAGCCCGGCTAAATAACACTGCCCGACAAATTTCACCTTTTTCTCTAACCTGTAATATCCATTAGGCCATTTACTCTCCCGAGCACGAACCCGTAATCGAAATTCCCTTGCTTTCCCAAAAATACCAGCTTTCCCGAGAACGTACGATTTTTCGGTGAAACGAAGTATTACTTAAAGAGTAAAAACGTTACCAACTCTGCGAAATTCGTAGACCTAAAATTCTGCCAGTAAAAATGTTAGAAGGGCTATTGACGGTTTGCAAGAGGAAACGCGGAATTTGGAGCGAGAATAGAGGGTTGGATAAAAAGATAGGTGTAATATTTATTTCAAGTGTCAGTACGGTTTCGCTTACATTCGATTGGAGACGTGAGGTTTAGAACCGTGGTCGGAGTATTCGCAAACGGATGCACACGGTACTGTTCGTGGTGTCAGACATTGAGCATCATGGAGAAGAGGACCGAAGGTAACAACGTGGTAGCTATTACCTGCTTGGAGCCAGAGCCTGACTCCTTAAGCTCCGAGGTTGTCGGAGCTATGAACTGCTCCCTGATCCAGTCGCCGAAGAAATAGACGTCCGAGTAAACACCTGGGGTTAGAGGCCGGGCGCAACCGTCGCCACCGGAAACCACGCCGGTTAACATGCCGTCGCAGATCATACCGCCACCGGAATCACCCTGCAGGCAATTAAATAAACAAGATCGAGATTCGTCGCGCATTTTTGCGAATGACGAAGAATTTACGCAAGCAAGTTTACTTGGCAAGAGTCCCTTTGGCCTTCCAGGTACCCAGCGCAGAGCATCCCTGGCGGTAAGTCCGTTATGTTTTCCAAAAGCTGCTTACACGTGCCGCGACTCAGCAAAGGCAGATCCACGAACATAAGACTGTCGGACACCAACGGGTAATTCTGAGGAAAACGATCTCTCGTATCTCGTATAAGATTTTAATTTAACGGGATAGAGCGAGCAGACTTACTTCCGATGTGTAACCCCACCCTGCTACTTGGCAGACAACTTCCGGAGTTGGAGAATGAGTTGCGAGAGGTGCGATGTTAACTTCCGGTGTTAATTGGAAGTTTACCTTGAGCTGGAACGCGAAGGTTCGGATGAGAACGTTGGTGAAAGTTGACGGGGGTGGTTGAAAGCGGAAAGAAAAAAAATCGTACAATGAGAACGGCTACGTCGTTCTGCAAGGTAGAGTTATCGTACTGAGGATGGACGTTAATCTTTTGCACGCCTCTCCTTTGACCAGTCGCGCTTTCCTGGCTGAGCTTAAGGTCGCCGCCGACCACTATGATAGTCCATGGTTGTATTTGAACGCTATCCCTACGACGAACCGCGTTCCGAATGAATAACGACGAATACATTCTCGTTCAGAGACGTGCAACATCGATCGAGTATTTAACCCTTCTTATGCGAACGTTCTTTCCAATATATTTAATAATATATTTAATAATATATGGAAAAAGGAAATCCGAAGAAATGCTTTGCTTAAACAAACCGTTTCGGAGAACATCGTATAGCTGGAAATTGCGCGAAACGATTCACGCGACGAGGGTTAAACACCGTCGATCAATTTCCGAGATCGCTTACTCGTCGAACATGCAATGCGCTGCTGTGAGCACTATTTTTTCGTCTATCAGCGAGCCACCGCAGAAGTGCGCAGAATTCTGACTTCGTCTAAGAGATACCTGCGAACCGTTTCCAAGAAGACAATTGACTTTTGTTCCCGAGTACGTATCGCGATAGATCGGTGTATTTGCGTACCTGATAAGGGAACTGCTTTAGTGCGGCCTTCGTCCCATTAACTATACGTCCGGTCATATGAAAAAGTTCCACCTCCGAATCTGGACTCGGGCTAGTCTGGTTCTGCGTATCGGTCAGGTTCGCGACCGTCTCAAGTGGAAGAATATAAGCTGAAAATATTCGTCGATCAAACAAACGCGTAACTTCTTTGCTTATCCTCGGTCCCGGAGAAATTCTACGAATGGAGAGATTGCGCTAGATAACGCGGAAACGAAGAAGACCCGTGCTATCGACGCGTTAACCAATAACTTATTTATCGAAACGTATGGATTCTTCAGGGATGTCACTTACCGTGAAGTAAACTGGGCGCGACGAACGCGAGTACCAGGGCGAATTGAAATTTCCACATCTTTCTTTCGTTGTCGTTCGATCGTTTCTACGCCAATTCGCGCGTGTTCTGTTTTGTTTCCTCGTTCGTAGGGAACGTACCACGTTCGAAGCTGACCAACCACCGACTGATCATCGCAGCGATTAGAATGGATAAAGAATCTCGTTATCGCTATAGGAGGGCCGTTTATCTCTAAGCGATATCGGTTATCGCGCGATATTAAGATACAGGTGTATTGTAATTGAAATGATCGGTAAACAGATCCTCGGAGGAGCTCGGCTAAACGCTCTGCTTTAAATTTCGTTTCCCAGGTTAACGTCTAAACGACTTTCTTTCGAGTTTTTAACACGGTTTCTTCTCTGTTTCGATCGGTTTGGAGAAGACGGTACGTGGTTTCAGAGCGTTGCTGTTTTAGTAAACCAACGCTATCTTCGATCAACTTTGCCAAAGTTATTTATTCGCGCGTCTGGTATTTCTCGATTAGAAACAACGCCATTTTCTTTGACCACGTTTCACTTTCTCTCGCAATGCAGCGTACGAGAAGTGCCGATCGGTCCTGCCTAATTTCATTCATAGTCGTCGATGTAATTTTCAAAATTTTAGATCCGAGGATATCCCACGGACTTCTCTCTTATCTCTCCGTATTTTTAACGCGGCTTCGAATCGAGGCGAAAGCGTAAATTTCCGTGGGCCGTCCGCTAATCGCTAAGTCGTTAAGTCGAACACCGTAAATTCCGCTATTGCGTCAACGATAAGAGGAGGAAGAATCGTAGAAAGAATAACATAAACTCTCTCGATATCTTCCGCCATCTGACCATCGAGTCTATCGTGCTATCGATCCACTTTGGTTACCGTATCGATATACCGCGACCGACTGGTCTACATCCACGTACGTCGATTTACTGGAACATCGAGATAACGAGCAATCGGTTCTTCGGTTTAAGCAAGATTCGCTGCACTCGATTTCGTGTTCAAACCGTGGTCGACCTATATCGGGGAACCGGAGTCTCGGGGAAAGCCTAGACGCGTATCTGGCGGATAGACGAGCAACAGCGGCGAGGTTGGTCCGTCGCTGGGCCGTTATTAAATCGCGAATCGTCGGATAAACCGGCGGTTCCAGGGTTAATCGATCCCGCTGATATATCCCGCAAACGGATCCCGTTTGCAGAACGACTGGCGATCGATCAAAGGCTGGCTGGATAGGAGGAATTCCGGGAAGAGGTCTCGCGGAGGCGTACAGGTGGCTAACGATGCACGTGCGATCGAAAAGTGCCTTTAGAGCCGGGCATTAGATCCCGCGCGATCGTCCAACTGCAAATTAACGCCACGGTGGATCGAGCACGATCGATCTTGGCCCCCGGACCAGCCGCGTGCTTTCCGAACCGATGAATTACACGGAGAAACCGGTACCCGGCCGGACGGTATTAAAGAACGAATTAATCGGCCACTATCGGGCTGAAAATAAATATTCATGGAAGGTAGCAACGGCGGTGGTTTGCTCGAGAGGGAATGTCGGGGCTACCGCTGTTTCGTCAGCAATTATCACTTCGTTCGAGAACGTCGCTTATCAAACGAATTAACGAGATCGCAGGATGTGACGGCGTTCCAAGCAGCCAGTGGTTACTTATTATTTATGATACACCGGGCTGCTGTAATTGCCGCGATAAGTACATGTTCCGCGGTTTATTTACGAGCGAGCACAACGCGTCAGCGTCCCTTCGCGGCTCGCTCGCCTACGCGAAGATTGAAATCCCGCGGAACGAGTCGGACAGACGCCGAAATTCCCTGCAACCCCCGCCGGCCCGAAGCCGTGATTTCGTCGAAGCGTCGAGCGACCGAGCGCCGATCCTCTTTAGGGACTCGTCGGTCCGCTGTTTGTACGAAGAAAAACAGCCTAACCGGATTATAATTTCCTCCGGCGTCGGAGGGCTCCCTTCCTCGGAGCGAGCTCGTTTCATCCCCGACCTTTCATCCCCCGACCCGTTCCTCCGTCAATCGATAAACAAAACACGCGGAGCGTAAACAGCCTCGCGTAATACTTCCCCGGTATACCCGACCGTGTCCCCGCAAACACCAATCCGGCTGAATAAATTCTCCGAGCCCGGATCCTCCGACATTCCGCCGCGGGATCGCCGCGAAATCTCCTGCTCGCGCCGCCCAACTTCCGCTCTCGCCGAGATTTCCGCGGAGGGTCGGCCAAACACGAAATTGATATTTGGCAAATAAGTTGGTTCGCTTGGCGGAAGAAAAGATCGGATCCGCTTCGGTTTACCGGACCTCTAGGTGGACCGTCCGTTCTCGGGATCGCGATGCAACGAAGCAACGAAGCAACGTTGTTCCTGGAAGGAAGGCAAAGTGGAATTGGTCGGATCAGGTCGGAGGAGTTAATTAGCATCGGGCGGAAGCTAGGAAGGGTGGTGGAAGGGTGGATGGAAGGCGACCGGTGTGCTAGACAACGAACAGCCCGGGGCTCTCGACCGGTCTGTTGGCCACGCGGAGATTGTACACAGGGGTTGTACGGGCTTGTACGCGGGGCTGCTGGAACACGGGGATGGGTAATGGTGGCTCCTATCAGCTCTGTACACTCTCTCCTGCGCGGCGCCTCTCTCGCGCCCTCCGAAAGCCCGTCACGAGCAACGATATTCCGGTGAGTTACGCCGATGGTACCTGAAACGCGCGCCCACCGACCACTTTGCATATTGGATACTCGTTCTACTGGCTGTTCGACCGCGTCTTCGGCGGACGCGTTAAAAATCCCGGAGAATCTCCTCGCGCCAATCCGACGACGCTTTTTCGGATCGGTATCTGGCCGCTCTTTTTGCAATTCCCGGCGAATAAATTCGCGACGATCCGCGGGGAGGACGCGGGGAGGACGCGAGGAGGTGGAGGAGGAGGCCGAGCGTGCAGATACCCGGGAGTAGAACGGAAAAGTTCCATTAGAGTAGCGACGCTTAAAATCTTGTTTCGGTTCCTCGACTCGAGCGGTTTACGGCCGCGTTCCAAGTCCCTCTCGCCGTCCTCTTTCCCTCCGCGGACCTCTTCGTTCCTCCCACGAGTCGGCTTCGCGCTACCTCTACCCGACTCCTCGTAGCCGGATCGAGGAATCATTCTCGATGGAACCGAGGATAATGTTTATGGGATGTAATGATAAGGAATGCCGTCTCGTCTCGGCTCGGCCTACCCTCCTCGACCGTCTCGCTCTATCTCCCCGCCGTTCTTCGGTTACGTTCGAGCGTACACGCGCGTATTCGCTACGTTAGGCTGCGTCCCAGTCGACGATTCCGCTCTCTCGCGACGAATTTCCCTCGCCTTTTCCGCGATAGCTTTGACGGAAAAACTCGAAGCCCGCGGGTGATGGTTGGTTCGAATAGCGGAGGCCGGTGAAGAGGCAATTATCATTCAACGACTCGCTTCTCTACCTGTATGGCGACTGCCGTGGCGCTGCAATCAACCGAAGCTAAAAGGCTGGGAGCGTGATTTTTACCGGTCTATGGAATAGACCGCGTAGGTGGCTGGCTACGACCTTGACAAAGTGGCGAACTCACGACCCTATTCATCCGGTGCCTCGCGCCGCGGGCGCAACAGCAGCGTGGAAAGAGGAAGAAGGTAACCTTGACTGGAGTGCAACCAGTTAAAGGGCCGTTCAAGGTCTACCAGACGGTTCCCAGTCCATCGTCTGGCTGGCTGGCTGGCTGGCTGGCTGGCTGGCTGGCTGGCTGGTTGGCTGGTTGGCTGGCTCGGTTGGTCGTTACGCTCCGCCAAGTGGACGACGGATGGAAACAGCCAGAACGGAACCTTTTCCGTTCCCCATGCAAACACCGTTTTACTTCGGGAACTGGAATAACGAGCGGTGTGTTTCTTTTCTCCCTTCGATTGCACCGCTCGATCCGGCCAGCAGAGTTAATTATCCGAACCCTTCGGAAATCGATTTCCGTCCTCGGCCGGCGTTTCGCCGTTCGACAAATTCCACGGTGTCTCGTAGAAAACCAACTCGCTAGGATCTTAATCGAGAACGATCTTCCGTTAGCTCGACGGACGCGGGATTTATCGGATTTAACGCGAAGAGAAGAGGAGAGCGGGGGCCGAAGATTGGCCGTGAAATCGGCCGATCTCGAGGTTGCGGCAGACGATGACGAGAGGCGTTTCGCGGAGGCTGAATTTTCCATGGGTTTCGTCACACTTTCATCCAGACCGGCTGTCGCCGGTGAGCACAGAGGCTTTCCCCTGCAGATTTTCCCTTCGACGGGAAGTGCTGGTGACGGCTGCCAGTATGTGGCAATCGAAGCTCTTTCCTCCTTTCCGCGGCGAAATTGGGTTGCGCCTCTTCCCACTCGCGCCCGCTGATGGCTGCCGTTAGCACGCGATTCTCTCTCGGCATTGACGTGCCTCAAAATCGAACGGCCGTCGACTGCGGGCCACGCAGAGGGGAACGGAGAAAAAGAAAAGGGGAATCTCTGGCAGAGACGCGAGAGCGAGACGCAACGTGCCAATTACGATATTTTAAACATCCCTGTTCCCAGCCTCGCAGTTTGTCAGGGTATACGTCGAAACCCGCAAATTTAACGGCGTATAACGCGGAAAATAAGAGGGTAAAGTGTCGCGAGCTTTGGGAACCTCGTAAATAACGCTCCGGCTATAACCAACGGTCCGTTACATAATTCTCGATATTACCGAGAAATTCGTTAACGCAGTGGTTATTCGTTTCGGCGCGGTGGTTCGCGTTTCCTAGATAACGATACGAATCGGCGTTACCGGTCTCGTCGTCGGGTCGTAGCGTTTAGCCGCGAGTTTGACTAATGGCTTTCCGATTAGCGACCAGTCCCGATACCTCTTAATCCGCGCGGAGAAGAAACCTGCCGGAGCCGGGGCAAATGAAACGTTCGCCGGCCGCGTTATTAATCAACCGATTCCGCGTTGCGTTTGTCCGTGCAGTCGCTGCCGATCAATGGCTCGTTACCTGGAACCGATGGGAAAAATCGGCCCATGCAAATGACACGAGATTGCATCTGGTCCCGGCCGGATTAATCACAGTTATCCCGAAGACGCGTCCTCGGCACGCTCGATAATTCTCGGCGGGCCGATCGGCGGCTCCAGATCGTAATTTCAATTACGGGCCCGAGGAAAACGGCAGGTTCCTCGATTCCACGGAAGTGTCTAAGCCTGCCACCTAACTCGAATTAAATTTAAACCTCCATCAGGAAAGGCTGATCCCTCTCTCGAAACGAGGGATCCGAACGAGTCACTGACACCCAATTAGAAACATAAATCCTCGGGGACCACACCCACCTATTTCGCTCTAAGAATAGAACTCGGTAGAGATCATCGCCATCGGATTCCAGCCGGGAACCCTGCCCTGCCTCCGATACCAAACCAAATTCCACGGTTCCTCTTAAACTTCGCACCTGTCCCTTCCAGCTCGGTTCCTCGTCGCCGCCATTCCATTTCGCGTTCGCCGCAGCGGCGCCAGACCGTGGTTCCCAGAAGCAGCAGAAGAAGAAGACTAAGAAGAAGGAGGAGAAGAAGGAGGAGAAGAAGAAGAGGGAGAAGGAGAAGAAGAAGAAGAAGAAGAAGAAGAAGAAGAAGAAGAAGAAGAAGAAGAGGAGGGAGAAGAAGAGGAGGCTGGCAACCGCAGGATCCAATCCTGCCTGTGCGTCATCGAATCGGCTCGCGAGCCCCGGCGAGCCCCGGCGAGCTTACTCCTGCTGTTCGTGTTACGTAACCGAGAGCCCGTGACCTCGATCCCGAGGAGCGCGCGGATAGCAGCACAAGCAGCAGAACCAGACGGCGCAGTCAGCCTCCCACAGACAAAACAACCACCTTCCAGCACGACCGCGACCTTTTTGTCGGCTCCCGGTACAGTCGCTGCTGGCAGAACACGATTTCTCCAGCCAACCTCTCCTCCTCGTTCAACCACCGACTAACGCTCCTCGCGTTGCACGAGCAGAGTATAACGCGCCAACAGGACACGGAAACGACGAATTCGCGTGAATTTTAAATCGAGTTCGACGTTGCCGTGAAACGTTTCAAAAGTGGTCTGAAAAGAAAAAAAACGCGAACGAGCAGCTCCGCCGTCGATGCGCCGTAAATAAGAGTTTCCCTCGCGACCATGAGAAGTTAATGGAGGTTGATTGTGAATTATAGAGGCTGCGCGAGTACCCGCATAGTTTACAGCTCGACGACGAAACGCCGGATGATTGTAAGTTATTGGCAGTTTCGCGAGCCTCCGCGGAAGATCGTCGCCGTTGCCAGAGCGTTCGATGCTACTATAGATCAAAACCAAAATCCCTCCCGATTGTCTCGCGCGTGGATTAAAGCGGAACGAGTCGAGGAACGTTCGAGAAGCGGAAACGAAGGGCTGGAACGCGGTTCAGAGGACTCGGATGGGGCCCGATTGAAAATAGAAAGCAGCGGCGCGGAGGATCGGCGTCGGGGATTTTTACGGCGACTCGACGCCGCGGGAAAGTAACGGCCAGGCCAGATACGGCCGCTTTTATTACGGACTCCTCGAGAACGCGTAACGTGCCTCGCGATCGTAAGCGAGCAATTTTTTCCCTCGGCCACCGACGTACCGCGCTCGGCCATCAACGCCGGCCGCTAAAGTAATCTTCTTTCACGACGAGGAACGTGACGCGGACAATGGACACGATCGGCGATTCCACGGCCGTTTTATTCCTTCCACCGAATCCGCCGTGGGTCGATCGCGCGATCGTTATCGCGCTCGACCGTGACCAACGACGCCCGTGGACAGAAAGAGTCGCGAAAGAAAGGGAACCGTTAGAGATCGCCGCGACGTGGACACCGCGCGGAGAGACGTCGACTGGAGAATAGGAAGGGTGGCGAGACGCTCGTCGATCATCGTACCGGTCAGCCTCGGTGACGAACGCGTTGCCCGGAGACAGGTTTCCAAAACGAAGGAACAGATCTCGCTGGTGGAATTCCGCGCGGCGCAAGGGAACATTCGTCTTTCTATCGACGCGCGCGCGCAGGTGTGCGTCCACCGACAGCGTCCCGACCATCGGTGCCTGCCTGCTTATCAATGGACGGTTATCGATTAACCCGCGCCCGCGAGGACCACGTGACGCGCTAAACGCGTGAATAATTGCGAAAAAGATGGTGATCGATAGCGCGGAGCCGCGTGATGAATGCGCGATTCCACGTGTCCCGACCGCGGACCAGGTATCTGTCAACAGCCTGAATAACTCAATCCGTTACCCCGCACCGTCCCGTCCAATGAAACCGACTCGGTCCACGGTCAAGTTCCGAGCCATCTCGCGTAACAACCCGCCCCTGGAAAAATCGCTGAAACTCGGGAAATATCGCGACCACCGCCGTCTCGCCAACATCCGCGCCGATTTCTCGTTTTCGCTCTCGACCTTATCGCCTTCCGAGGACGTTCGTACATCTCGTAAGCGAGTGGCTGCGGGATTCAGGACGGACGTTATAATTCATGGAACAAACGAGGAAATCAAAGAGGACACGAGTGGTTCGTCTCCCCAGAGGTCGGGAGGCTGGGTTTTTCCGTGGGTTTCGGGAAAGCTCGCGCGTCCCGAGGGATCGCGGCCGGGATACACCCTCGGCGTGTTCTCCGGGACGAGGGCTGCCACGGAAACGACCAGACCCCGCTCGACTTCTCGTCCCATTAGGCCGCGCGGCAAGTTTTTCCCAGCCTCGTCGTCCCGTTTCCGCGCCGACAGGGAGAACTCGGTCGCAGGAGCGATTCGCAGCTCGATACTCGGCAACCTCGATCCGACGAAATATCGCGTGCGTTTAATCGCCGAGTAATCCTCGCGAGCAACAGCCGGTGATTATCGAGCCCGATTCGTCTCGCCTTGCTCGTCCGCGCGAGCGAGCAGCCTGCTCCGTTTCCCCGACGGCTTTTTGCGCTCGCGGCTCTCGCTCGCGCGAATCGCCACTCATCGGCGAGCCGCGTTACGCCAGATAAAGCGTTATTTCGCAAGCGTTAGTGCGCTATTCGAACGCGTACAAGACCTATCGTCGCTGCAGTCGACGATAACGAGGAACAAAGTGGTATTCGAAATCCTATGGCCTCTGTCGTTATTGTCACGGCCGTATATCTAATCGTTAGACACGGTTATCGAGAGTGTCGCCTAACGAACGGAGCAGATTGCGGTGCATCGTTATCTAGATGATCGGTGTCTCGCGAACGACCGTCGATTGGTGTATTACAGGCTTGCACGAAAGGAATACGCGATCCGGTTAACTCGGTTTGCCGAACCAGTCCTTCGACGACAGCTGCGGCCTGACGCGCCGGCATCGCGCGGCTCGCGTGTCGCGAGTACCAAGACACGAGCGGACCGACGAAGAAACGAAATATATTCGTCGAAACGACGCGGGTAGGTATTCGCGTGCGCGTGGAAAAAGCGCGAATGGCCCGTGACCGAGGGACCATTGCGAAATGGTCCGGCCCTCGAGCCTCCGCTGGAATTATAAATCGATTCCGTACACGGTCCGGCGATGGTTGACGTAACGGTTGTTGGCGTCGCCACAGACGGTGGATCCTCGGGAAAAAAAGAAGAAGCTCGCGACCGCGGTGAAACGCGATGGCGTCGGGACACGGTGAAAGCGTTGCAGGTGCGTCGAAAAATCGCACGTAGATGGTATCGGGAACGTAGATTCGATCGGGACGAGCAACAAAGAGGAGAAAGTCCGGTTGAGGGGTGAACGAACCGGGCGACGCGCGGTTTTTCGAGCGTTTTCGGGGCCCGGCCGATTATGCACGCAACCATGCAGTCGCGTGCAATAACGCGGCGTGCTTCCTACCGCCTCCTCTCTTTCCTCTCTTCTTCTCTCTCCTTCCCTCTCCTTCCCTCTCCTTCCCTCTCCTTCCCTCTCTGCTTCCCTCTTCGCCGGCTTTTTTCTCCCCGCTTCCTTTTCGGTTTTCAGGCTGGTACGCCTCGGCGGAATCAGAGTGTGACGGACGCGCGGAACTTCATCCGGTGGCGCGGTAACCGCGGAGAAACGAGCGTGTTGCGAATTAACGGCGAGTGCCGCGATCGCTCGGCGAAAAACCCATTGTTAATTACCTCCTGCGCTTCTACCCGCTCCACGTACGCGTCCTCGCTCCAACGAATATAAACGCCTCGACGCGCGGCGAGGAATCGCGCAGCGTCGCGTCGCGCGGACAGGATCCGGGATCGTTCGCCGCGCGAGGAGACGGTTCGCGGATGACTGGCGTTTTAAAAAGCCAGACTTTAAAAGCCGCGACTCGCGAGCGTCGCTTCCTCCTGGCGTGGATGGGCCAGCTGCATCCGGCAGAAGGTGTTCGCATACGCGATACGGGGAGAGGACGGTGCGGTCAGCTACGACGTTCAGCCGCGGCTCCGGATCGCGACGTAGTGCAGGTGCAGCCGCAATGCAGCCGTAGCACATGCCATTAACGTCCAGACCGCATCCATGGTGATCCCTTTCCCCATGGCGAACGACAATGCCGGCAGCTCGCCGGCCCCTGTGCAATATCGAGAAATACCGGACGCTCACGGCCGCCTTCTATAATGCACGCGGCTGGAGGACCGTTTATTAGGGGAGAACAGCAGCCTGCTTGCGTAATCGACCGGGATTATGAAATTACCACGACCGCTCTTTTAACAAGACGCCCGGCTACGCGTGTATCTCGGGTAACCGGCTCGTAAAGGGACGTTTAAAGGTAGCCGCGCGTAGCCTCCCCTTTTCTTTTTTCTTTATCGTTTAATACCGTTCGGACGAATGCAAACTGACAGCCGCACGAGTAAACACGTCCGAGGTATAAACGACCGAGAGTGTCGATGGACGGGTCACAAGTAGTACGTCTAAACGTATTGCGACTACGAGTTCTCTCGCGAACGTTCTTCTAATCGTGCCGGACTTTTCGTTCTTGCTCTTTACCGTTAAACGAGTCGAAACCAGGGTGTATAAATTTGCAGACGATTAAAGGCATTTCGTAGTCCTTCGATCGTACAGCGATCGGAGAGTGGAGGAAGGCGCGTGGACCAAGAGGTACCGTTGCGTCGACTGGATGAAATGAAATCGGGGTCGAGGAGGTCGCGCGTATATTTCTCGGTTCGAGTGGAAAACGAGGCGGCGCAACGCGCGCTTTAACCACGGCCATTCGTTTCAATCCGCTTAGACGATCGAACAGGAACAAATCTCTGGCAATTCCGGGGTCGGCCATCGGCGCCCCATTTCCCGGTCGGAATTTATCGGGAGAATCGGCAGCGAAGGTGGCGCGAACGAGCTACTGCCGCATATCGGGGAAGATTCGTCTTAATTCGCGACGGAGGAGGTCGATCCTCGTTCAGCTTCCGGGCGAGCTTTAGCCTCGGCAATGGGATTACCCCGCGTGGAAAAGCTCCGGCGAATTTATCGCGGAAGACTTCGTTAGCGGGTGGCTGCAAATGAAAACTTATGCCAACGCTGGGAATCCGGCGGACGGTATTGCCGGGGTTACGATGATCGGGCTCTGTACCGGTTTAAATTGCTTTCCGCGCTGATTTATCGGCGCGGCGGTCGCCAGCCGGGATACCGCCGGCTCTAAATCAATTCCGTTCCTCCGTGGACCGTTATCAACCGGTGTCTTAGGCGCCCTCGAACGGTAATCGCGTGGAATTCTCCTCGCGAATCCGTCCACCCTCTGTCAGGCCCCCCTGTCCTCGAGGAATCATCGAGGAATCGTCGAGGAATCGTCGAGGAATCGTCGAGGAATCGTCGAGGAAGAAAGGGAAAGCGAACGGACGGACGACTCTCGAGAGGCTAGGAAATATCGGCGTCGAACGACCCCCGAATTTCCATCGTCCTCGAATAAGTACGGATTCCGTATCCGCGGAATCCTAGCAAGTGTCTCCCCCGAAATAATAATATATCCCTCGAACTCTCCGGTCCGAGGGGTAAATATAATTTCGCTCAGACTACTGCCTTCTCCCCAGGCAAAGTTTTCCGATTTACCAGCTCTATTTCTCCTCGATGGTGCTCATGTTTCGCGAATTACGTCGGTCCCGCTGACATTTCGCCCTTCGGGCCACTTCTCTTCTCGCCATTTATCCCGGATAACCCGTCGCGACTGATTCCTCTTTCGGCGACCATCGCCGGGAACTGGGTCGACCGATCCACCGACCGACGCTTCTCGATCCTCTCCGAGCGAACTTTCCGTCGCGAGTGTACCGCCCTCGGCCTTGGTGGCCGCGTTAATTACCGGCCTCAGCCTCGCTATTGAGATTAATGACATCGGTTCGTATTTTATGCGAGGATGGGTTTATTGGTAGCGCGAGCTGCCCGTTAGGTGTGCTCGTGAGCGCGGTCGGTGTTAATTGGTACAGACGATCCGGGGAGCGTTGCTCCGCGAGGCCATTCGGTTAACCAGCATCGAGAGTAGAGATTGAGCACCGTGCCCGGAGCAGCCGTTCTCTCCAGACCCTACCACGATTCTCCGATGGATCACTCTAGCCCGGATCTCGACCTCTTCCAACGCGTCGATCCGACGTGTCCTGCGGTTTTCGAATCGAGGAAAGACGATCGAACATCGCGAACGCTGTTTTCCTCGATCGCAGCGTCCCGAGATCGTCCCAATCGATCGGAGAGGAACTCTCGCGAGTCCGGACCCCGCGAATCGGACACCGTCGCCGGGAACGTAATGGAATCGTCCGAACGACACGGCCAAGATCGGCGCGGCTTATAAACATCACCGAGGGAAAAGGTAACGGAGACAGCGTTTCGGGGTGTAACGTTACCGCGCGTTACGAGCACTCCGCCAATCAGGATTACGTTTCACGGTTTTATCGGTTTACGTCGAGTGGCTCCGACGCGGAAGATGCGCGCCTCGTAGTTGCGGTAACTAATTTCGTTTCGTGTTACGTGCCCGATTTCCGCCACTCGCGAGCCGTCGCGGAGCCGTCGCGGAGCCGACGGTGAGAATCGATGGGCCGCGTGTCCGCCGTCCTCCACGAGTTACAAAGTCATTGTTTGCGACAGCCGCTCCCGAGAGGCACGAATACGTTATTTTCCACGCTGTTCCCGCGCAAGAGCTTCCGGTTCATTCGATTTCCTCGTGTATATACCAGGAAACTACGGAGTAAATGGAATTTGGAAAATTACCGCGCCAGCGCGGAGAGAGGCGGATCGTTTGGCCGTGATCTTTTACGCGGCGTACTCGGACGTCCGGGGAGGAAGCAGAGGCTTCCATCCGCTTTGATTAAAATTTCGCTAGCGAGCTAGAACCAGACGAGCCAACGCGATTATCGAGGTCGAAAACAATGCGGAAACAAGCCGGAAGACGCAATTAAAGCGTCCCATTTTCCCTTTGACGCAGCAGCAGCAGCCTCTGTCGCGACTCCAGCCGCGGCCGGCTCCTTTCGAACCTCTCCGCCGACAGCGGAATTAATTCCTCGGTAAATTGACTCCGCGTGCCGGCAGGAAAGCCTCTCTCTTCGAGCGTCGCGACGTCGACTCGCGCGCGCGGAACACCCGAGCCGACCAGACAATGCCCCGAAACCACCGCCGGAGCAGGGAAAATATGTTTCGTCCCGTTGGATGGCGCGGTTTCAGGTAATTCGAACGATAACCGGCCAGCCCGTGGCCGAGCCTCGTGAAACAAGGGAACTCGAGACAATGCCAAAGTTTCACGAGCGACGTGAAACTTTTTGCTGTCAATGGTAGGACGAAGAGAGAGCGAGAGCGAGAGAGAGAGAGAGAGAGAGAGTATACTGGCCTGCTATGGAGAGAAAAAAAGGAATTGACGGGGACAGAATCGAAACTTCAGCCGCGAGTCGTCGGTCCATTGTCGGGCCGTACAATCGTCGGAACGAAAACGCGACGTCCACGAGACCGGGGAATAAGTGTACGTCGCGGGAATAATGAAAAAAAAAGGAAAAAAAAAAAAGAAAAAAAAGGCCCCGTCGCTCTCTTCCCGCGAACGACGATCCACAGGAGCGTGTATCCTTTCGTTCCCTTTTTTACTCGTTTCCTACCCCGTCGGTCTGGATCCGCCGACACAGACGGGGTGAAGTAATAAAGCAGGAAATTCCGCGCGACGCCGACGTCGAAAATTTGCATTTTCTGCCGCTGCAATTTTCCCCGAGCCGCTCCGATTCGTGAAATCGCGGCCGCGTCCTTACTCGTTCCGAAATTTTCCCGATTTCACGCCACCAGTGGCACGAAAGCAGTCGCGCACCCCGGCGAAAAGTTTCGGGCCAAACGTCGGCTCGGTTGGTGATTAAAAAAATTCCTCCCACTCGAAATCGCGACTCCGCGGACCCGAAACGCGTCGTTGCTGCGATCGGCTCGGTGCTACGCACACACGCATCGCGAAACGACGCGGCGTCCGAGCGAAACGGAGGGATCGAGCGACCAGCCAAGGCGTATTGATCGCGACGCAGCCGATGATACGGCGAATAGAACCTGCGAATAGATTCGAGGGCGTACGCAGGTTAAACGCCGAGGAGGCAGTCCGATTCGCTTCGGTCTGCCAGCCTCCGAATCCGCGTTATTATCCCGAGGCACAAAAGGCTACTGCTGGCCGACGAGTCGATCAAACGCGCTCCCCATCGGTGTGCCGGGTCGATATCGAGACCGGCGGGATGCAGCAACCCCTCCGAGTTTTGGCAAACATCGTTCACCTGGGAGGAATCCGCTTTCCATCGCGAGGAAAGTGGAAAAAGAGGCCATTACCCACGCCCCGTTGAAACTTGGCACGCAAAGTAGCGAGAGGAGACACGAAAAGGAAACGGTTCGTCCTGCGGCTCCCTCGAGTCTCTGCTCGGCCCTCCAACCCTTGACTCGCCGTGGGAATATTACCGGCTAGGCCGGCTCGTTACCGAAACTTCCACGCCGATTACTTCGGCAGACTTGTATCGACGGTTAATCGAAAAGGGCGACGAACGGCCCAGGCCGAAACCACTCGTCGGAGAGAAGCTATCGGCTGGTTTTACCTCGGGAATTTCGACTCCGATCTAAGGAAAATTCCAGACGACTACTCGCGGAACGCGAAGAGTGGAGATTTGGTTAAACGATATCGAACGACACGCGTGGCGGGATAGCTCGAGACGCGATCTATATTTGTTAATCTATCGCGGAAGAGCAAGGAGGTCTTGACGAGAGGCAGCCAACAAAGGCGCGTCTGGAGCCGTCTGATTAATTTCGCAACGCGGAGAGGCCGACTGCTGGAATACTGGAAGATAAATGAGATCGTTCCAAGACAATCGCGCATCAAGCTGATTGCGGGACACGCAACAGCCTTGCTCAGAAGTCCGCCTAAATTTCTATCAATACACGCGAACGAACGACAGCCAGCCAGGAGGGTGGTGGCCACGATACACAGCCCCTATAAATCCTCGGATGACGTGCGTGCATCTGATCCGAGGAAAATGTCTCATAAATTAAGACGCGGCGATAAGGCTCGCAGGGTGAATCACTGTCTTCCAAGTTCCAACGCCGCGATAAATCTCCGCCATGATGCCTCACGGAAGTTACGCGATCCCGTCAAAGTCTCCGCGCTGGTGGAGGTCGACGTGGCCAGACGCGGCAGAAAAGCCGGGAAATTAATTAAACGAGGGAATAAAACGAGCGCGTACGATTCGCGAGGAAATATTACCTCGAGCTTCTTTGCCGAAGCTACCAAAGCTCTATACCCTGATCCGCGAGATCCTTTCATCGAGGTCGGGAACGTTAAAGAGAATGGAAAATGGATCGACTCGTAGCACCGAAAGAATCGTCGGCTCCCTCGCCGATACCTCCAATCAGCCACGGCCAGCCATTACCCGTCACGATAAGAATCCATTTTGCAAGCCATCCAATTTTACACCCTCCGAGCCGGCGGCCGGGCTCGAAGGAAAAACAAATTCGCCGGGATTCCCGTCACGTTCCACGAGGACAAGTTCGTACGCGAAATTGCCGACGAATTCCCATTAACCGTGGCCCCCTTGTCTCCCGATCTAAAGGCCGATCCGTCCGGCGGCCCGCGAGCGTAATTCCGCAACGGACCACGCGCACAATGCGCGGCTCCGCGTCGCAGACGGAGCCACGGATCGAGGTTCGTCCGATGAATACGGATGGCGTAGTTCCGTAACCGAACCGCTCGTCCATTGTCCCTGGTAAATTACCCCCGTGAACGCGAGGATCTCGTTTCGAGGACGGCCGGGGTCGTTGCTCCTTTCCTCGCGATACCGCGGCCGATTTTCCACCGCATCGGTAAACCGATAAAGCCTGTCAGCTACGACGACTTATCGGTGGCGAAACGATTTGCGCGAGGTTCGACGCGGAATCGAGATGGTTTCGGGATAATTGCTCGCAAGGGGGCTAGGTAATCGGGCAGGCCGGTCCGTTAAGGGGTCGCCGGGTTAATATTCATAGAAGTCGGACCTGATCCCGGGAACTTGCGATCGTAAAACTACTGTTAACGGGAATCCGAAACTTGTATTCCCAGCGGCGCCCACCCCCACCACCGCCCCCACCGATGGCGCCCCGTAATACGAGTCGACCGCAGGGGAGACGGAATATCTTGCGGCTGCGACGGGTAAACCGGGAACAGAGAAATTGGGTACAAGCAGCCTGGACACGCCGGGAATGCCGGGCGTGTAGACGGAAACACCTGGGAAATGTCTAGGGTTTTTGCCAGGCTCTGGCCAGGTGTACGTCGCCGGTTACCAGGTGACTCCGTGGAAATTACGCGAACCAGCGGCAACCACGGGGTCTCCTCGGGTGGAAAGGTGAGGCGCGGCGTTGTTCGGGCTTAGAGTCGGAGAGAAGGATCGAATTTTTCTTCGAAAGTCAGGGGTTGCCGGTCGGCCGGGGCGCGAGAGGGAAGGGAGCGAGGTTCAAAGGAGAATAACCCCTGTTTCGTAAGTCGGGGCCGGTAAGAGGGGCACGTAGTTCATTTCATACTCCAAGTAGCTCACGCACCACGGCTGCGAAACTTATGGCGGGTACGACATCCTCGACGAGGCAAGAAATAAGCCGACGAAAAAGCTCGAGGGGGTGAAGAAGGCTGAGCCAGAGAGCCGCGCTCTCTCCATCGGACTGTCTGCGAATTATTAAACATAACGGTGAAATATCGCGGCGGCCGATACGGCCGGGCGAACGGAACAACGTGAGCAGCTTTCGCAACCGCTGTTTCGCTTTGTATATTCGGCCGGGGCGGAAGGGGCGCNCGCCGACGCCGCCGACGCCGCGGCGCGGCGCGATTATTCCGCTCTCGAGACCGTTTGATCGATGCGGCCGACGTTGCGTGCTTCGAAACGCCGCGCGTTCTCGAATTCCTTTTCCCCGGCTTAAAACACGCTTCGCCGCGATTTCGACAACGACGCCTCCGTTCTTAACCCCTGTTTCGACGCTTCGAATCGACGAAAAGTATCGCGTTCTTGCTCCTTTCCGAGCTCTCGGAGCAAACGTTTTCTCGCCGCGTCGAAAATTCGACGCCGAGCATCCCGAGAGGAGGCCATACGACTCCCGCCGAGAAACCCTGCGCCGAAGAACGCTTTAATCCTCGGAAAAATTGACTTTCTTCCGGTAATAAAAGAGGCGATGCAACGGCGGCCGGAGAAGGGGGCAAAGTAAAAGCGCGAAAGTCGGAGGAAGAGGGAAATCAGTGTTAGCGCGCCGAAGGGAACACCTTGCTCGATCCCATTACGCCGCGTGACTTAGATCCTCGAGGCGAGACAAAGCTCCGAGCACGTGTCTACTTTTCCTCCTCGGCTGATTTCCAGCGAGAGTAGCTCGTTTAACGCGCAAACTCCCCGCGGAACGGAAACGTCGTTGCCGCGGAAGGCAACTGCAGTTACGATTATGGCAGTTGCGCTCCCCCATCGCCGCTCGTACTTACGACATATTAGCGACTCCTGAGACGGCCATTAGCCAGGCTCTTACAAGATAGACCGTAACATTAGTTGACGCGACGATTGCCGACCTCTGACTCCTCTTCCCTTCCCTCGTCCTCCTCGTCCCACAATCCACCAGGCTCTAGCCCGCGATAACGGGCACGCTTATGCGTCACTCGTTTAGATAGCGTTCAATCCACCAGCGGATGAATTGCATCGCCTATCTCCCGCGGTCCGCGCCGTCTAATTGTTATTAATCGCCATTCTCCCTTGTTCTCCGTTCTATTCTCGTGTTCCTCGGCGATCGGCTAATCGCGGAAACGTCGATCGCCAGGCGTCGCTGTGCCGTCTCTCGTCTCGTCTGCGCGACTACCTGCGATACGTCCGGGATTGTTGTCTCGCCCCGGAGGGATCGCTGGTCGCTCGTATCGAAACCTCGTAAAAATTAACGTTCCAGGATAACGCGGTCGCGTCTCGGTCTACGCGCTAGTAATCCGATTACGGTCCATCGTGTCCAGGGATCCGGACCAGCCCGGGGGTTTACGCGAGTATTATCCGTTTCGGTATCCTTCGTGCGTTAGCCTCGTTACAGGGATTGGCCAAAATCCAGCCACGCTAATGGCATTTAATTGACCCTCGTCCGATCCTCCGTCCAACACTCCGAATCCTACGCGGGCCTCGTCTATCCTCCTGTTTCGCCAATGGCGATTGGTCGTCCGATCAGCTTCGAATAATCAGTCGCGATAGGTCTCGCGTTAAAAGTTCCGACTGCGAAAACGTAGATCGGTTCGCAGCGACTTAACCAACAGGTCGTCTCACGACTAGGCGCTGTGCGTCGAAGCGAGCGTCGTCGCGGCCTCCGCTTATCGAGGATCGATCATCCCAGCCCGTAGGGTCTTAATCCTTTCGCTTATCCTCCGCTCTCGGAATAGAAACGGCGGAGAAACCGCGCGATCGTGCGGATCGATCGACCCTAGATAGAGTTAATCGAGGAAGCGGCGCTGATGCGACGCTGGAGCGACGCCGAAATCGAGGAGAAGCGGAGGAAAGGGTCTAACGTCCGATCTTCGAGATATTAGAGTGTTTATCCGGGCTTTACGAATCCACTCGACGCATTGTCTGTTTGTCTGAGAGGACGCGACGACTCCCGTAGGACCGGCTAACAACATTAGCTCGGGATTTGTCTTTAGGGCTGGATCTGCCTGCGCGGCCGGCCGGAAGGGGCGGGCCACGGTATACCCTATTAATATTGCGGCTGTATCACAGTTTCACCAGACTCCGCGTCGTTAAGGGAGATATACGCGGAGATAGGCAAACAGCCGGTCGCCGGGACGGACGAGGGAGAGTCCTTGCGCCGAGTCCTTTGCGCGCTCCAACTTTATTACGCTCGACTCCGACGCGGAACGATCGTCTCGGCCGAGCCGGATCGCCGGGGATACAGCTGGCTAATGGATTCCCGAGTTCTCGATGTCGCTAATTATAATTTTCCAAACAGCGATCGTCGGGTCCCCGCGGATCTCGCGATTTACACGCGCGGTGCGCGCCGAAAGTTTCGCCACGCTGGAAAATTCCAATTATCCGGTGTTTTCGGGACCGAGCGCGATGATTAAATATATCGGATAATTGGTTTGTACCTAGGGACGCGGTATCGCGCGAAGTATAATCCGCGACAGTCGGTTCTCGAAATTCTACGCTGCATCTTGCATCGAAGTAATCTATCGGCGTGGATAATGGAAATTCGGAGGGACGAAACGAGTGGACAAGGGTTAGGTTTAACGAAAGGTTGGAATTTATTCGGAAAACGTTCGGACGACTGGCGAGATAGCGAACGACGCACGATCGGATTAGGTAACGGGAACCGGAGGTTTGTATCTCTGGAGGAGGAAATATAATTATATAAACAGTGACGCCAGTCTGGTTCGTAATAACGAGAGAAACGGCAAGACCTTTCTCCCCCTGGGAGCGACCCATGTAAGGGCTGCTTCATTAAATACTCGGATCCCGGCGAGGGCTCACACCCTCCTCCGCGAAATTGGCGCAGAGAAAAGCCAACGATTGTAATAATAATTACGCGATATTAATAATCGTCGGAGTTATGCGCGTAACGACGTTTTCGCGCGCCACCGAAACGCCTTCATCAACGAGATAGTTCTCGGTTTTACTCGGCAGGAGGAATTAAAATTTTTCCCCCGAAAATTCCGGCCTTCGACGCGGGAACAGGCGGATGAATCACGCGAAGACCGGAAGAAGCGAGGCGAAACGGGAGACGGGAAGAAGAAGCACGTTTGCTCGCGTCTGGATCGAAAGCAATCACGACCTTGACTTGGCGCAACCCTCGGGAATCCACTCCCCCGTTTAAGATTCCACGGAAAGAGCAAATGAAAATCAAACGACGACGGATTAAGAGTCTTCAAAAGTCGATGGAGCCGAAGGTAGGTCTCGGGCCGGCCAGCCCTCGCGGGAGGGAAGCGTTATTAATGACAAGAGGGTGGCAGCAGCCCCGTTCTTAGGCTGACACCGCAGTCAGTCGACGCGGGACGGCCTAATGACGATTAATTCAATGTCTTCGTGGCACGGGGCTGTCTCGCCGCGACAGCTCTCAGGACTTCCGTCCCGGACACGCTTCCGCCCTCTCTCCTCCAATCCGCTTCCACTGTTTCGACCAACCGAGAGAGCGACAGAGAGTCCTCGGCCATTAATCAACGCGAACGAGCATGAATAATAATCGATCTTGGACCCTCGAACTGGACAACCGGCCTTTGGCTACGCGTTGCCCAGATACGCGCTCTTAACCCCGGCAGCTAAACCTCCTCCGCCATACCCAATTTTCGACCACTCCAACTCGATCTATCTCGCAACCATAGAACTCGTGGACGTCTATTTTTTTGCCGATGGATAACGATTAAACGATTACTGGATGTCGAGTGAAAGACGGTCGACTATCCTCGGTGTTTGCCACGGGTACGTCGTCGTTGTCGCATTTCGACGCGTGAAAAATTCAAACGGCCACTAGCGAATGGCCTATTAATCCTGCCTCGATCAAGTTCGAGCCGATATCCCCTGAATAACAACGGATCCCCGGCCGGATTTCCGGCCTGGCCCCCGCGAGGGCAGTAACGACGCCCTTACCGCAGCTTCCAGCTGCATAATCGCGGAATTTGAAATTCCACCCTTCCTTGGCGCGGCTCTCATGCAACTTTTATAAAACGAGAAACGATCGCGTGGCACTCGTAAAAGGATCCTTTGAATCCAACACGCCTGTCCTCTCTCCTGCAGCCGGAATTCTCCGGACCGTTTCTCTCGAAGGAATCAACCTGTGAAACAACGGACACGGCCGTGCTTCGTCCCTTTGACCACTCGCCAGCCGCCGTTATTCACCCACTCGCCCTACGGCGATGTTACATATTTCACCCTGCATTATTCATCCCCCGGCGTGGCGCGCCGAGCGGCGCCCTTCGGCCGACACCGCCATATTCCCTTTAACAGGCGGCCTCGCAACTGACCGACCAAACATCCACCACCGTTCTTCCCCGATCGTTAACCGAGATCGTTCCCGATCGCTTCCCGTACACCTCTCCCCGGCTTTCTTCGTCGCGACCGGCGCGTTACGCGCGATAAAGCATCCAGAGATTCCGCTGATCCCGCACGGAGAACAAAGGAACGATGGGAATATCAATGGGAAATCGTGGTTTTCCAGGGGTCCATTCCCGAAGACGAATCGCGGCCCATTTCGCTCTTTCCAGTCCTCGCAGACGAGCCACTGCTTTATGGAACTCGATAAAACTCGCTCCTCTCTCTCTCTCTCTCTCTTTCTTTCGCTTCTTTGTATCTCGGTAATTCTAAGGAGGCGAGTTTTCTCGACGAAGGTTCATTCGCGAGTGAAATTTTAAAGATCGCAGCGGATGAAGGACTGCGAAGATTGTGGCGATCACTTGTCGGCAGCGAAACGAACGGCGACTTCCGCGTTCCTCGCGACTCTCCGCGATCCATGGATCATCTTCTGTCCCTTCGTCGCGTCTTTACGACGCTTTAGAGTCGTTAAACTCGTTTCCTCTATTTAGTGCCCCCATTACTTCCCTTCGCGGCGATCGCGCGAAAATTCTATATCTCTCACGGAGATTTCTGGTTTTTTTTCGCCGGGAACGGGATGAAACGGAGGCAGTTACCGTAAATTCCAGGACGAAAGTTGGCGATGACGAGCGAGTTTACGAGCGAACGAAGACGTTCGACGTTTAACGATCGAAAACAATCGAGCGGCCGCGCGAGCGGAACGATATCGCGTGCAAGGGAGTCGACATAAAAATTTGTGGCCCATCCCCGTAGGAAACCGAGGGCCAGTGATGGCCTCCAGACGCTTCGAATCCTGCACGGGATCTAAGGGAAACTTTCCAATTCGCGTAACGCTCGAAATTACGGCCGTTGGAAAACTTTAACGAGCCGGAATCGCCCCTCCGACACGTCCGATGAATCCTAAGTGTTCGAACCGGTGATAAAACCGGCACGATCGGTGTTACACCGTTCACCTCTTCGATTCTCCGCTTTCGAGTTCACGTAGATCATCTCGAAAGACACGCGCGATTAGCGAAAATTCGCGAGAAACGATTGCGCATCTCGCGGAAGAGAGGAAACGGAAGGGCGAAGTGAGAACGGGGAGGAAGAAGGGACGAGTGAAATATCTCTAAAGAGCTGTCGTAAAACTGGCCGCCATGAAAGCCGTATCTTTGCACCCCCGCGAGGCTACGCAGGAAAGGGCAGAGCGTGTCGCGGAACGACGCGTCGTGAAACGAAATCGTCTATACACGACGTTCGTCATAAGTATTTACATGTTTCCTTCGGAAGCGGCGGTAGGGTGGCGGGTCGTAAAAATCCGCGGCGAGGCGAGGCGAAGCCGGGGCCGGAGATGGAGGAGAGAATAAAACGTTGCGAAATTTATAAGGGTGGATCATTCTCGCGGAAAGAACGACGCCTTCGGGAACGCGGGCCGAACCGGGGAATTTGTCGGGGTCCTTTCGAACCGATCGCATCGAGGTCCGTTGGCGAATCGGCCAAAGGCCGAGCACCGACGAACGCAAAAAGCCGAGGATCGTCTGTCGTTATCCCGCGGATGGTCGCCGCTCGATAACTCCCTCCGCGAGTTCTCGGAGCAATTACGGGAGGAAAAAGGTAAGCAACGAGAGAAAAAGCCAGCGCAATTACGCGTGGCCCACTTACGTCCGTCGAACGTCGGCTGTCCATCGAGAAAGGAAAACGTGGCTGGATCCACGACGATGATACGTGACGTCTCGCTGTCCCTCGCGGCGGACGGGAAAAAATAAAGTGGCCGTGTCAACGAGAGGCAGACAGACCAGGCAGCCGTAACGGTTTATCGGCCGGACCGTCGATCATCCGACCGTTTATTCTCCGGCCTGAATATGTTATCGGCGTAATCCCGCTATAACGAGCGAGTTAGGTGGAAAAGGAGCTTCCAGCGAGCTTCCAGCGAGGGGCGTGGAAGAACGCAGCGCGAAGCGGGGCTGAAGGGATTCCAAGTCGCATTTACATGTTTCGATAGGCGCTGTCCGATCGTAAAAGCAGCACTCTGGCCGGGATAAGGAAGAAAGATCAAACGGACTAACGTCGAGAGGAAGAGGACACGGTCAGCGAGGAAACCGAAGAGCAACGGAGTAAAGAAGGGACAAGGGGGAACGCGTATCCAAACCAACGGCGACGTTCGATCGAATTTTCGGTTGGCTACGGAAAGAGACGTCCCACGGGGACAAGCCGATCGCCGATGGACCAGCTTTTTTAATCAATTTCCAACGCGCACTCGCCCTCTTCCAGCGAACCGTCTTCTTAATTCTCCCCGTTCTCCTCTTTCGCTTCCTCTTTTCTCTTTCCACGAGCGAGTGGTACTTGTTTCTACCCTATTTCGGGCGATTTAGCTGCCCCAGCCGAGACTCCAGGCTGTTCCAGCTCTCGCGAATGTCGTCTTCGAAGGAATTACCAATGGGGCGAATTCGGGGCTGCTTGGATTCTTTCCAGAAATTTGGATTCGAACACGGAGAGGAGAAGAGGGTCGAAGAGGGTGGGTTACGGAGGACAGTGGACAGAGTCACGTTGTATCGTACCCGAGGGTAGAGATGGAAGGCGAAATGGATTGCTCGGACAAACTCCGATTACCGGTTACGCGATGCGTCTGGAAGCAGCGAAGGTTGTCGAAGGTGAGAGGCGAGGTCTGCCGAAACGATGAAATTCGAACCGCTTTGAAGATGTTTCCCCGCGCGCGTTGGGGTTGGCCCGAGCTGTACGCCGCCGCCAAATCTAATTTCGACCTCTACTCTCCGAGCCCTCGCTCCCTTCCCGCCCCGTTCTCCAGTCTAAAGCCACTTTCCACGAGAAACTCTCCCTTTCGTTGCCGAAACTTCGCACTTCATCGGCGGGTGGCTTGGATTTAAATCGCTTAGAAAGTCGTTCGACGGTTAAACTAACTATTCAACCTTCCCCGAATAATACGCAATTTCCACCGAACAAACTTGCCGGTCCGTCGATGAATTTTTCAAAAGTACACGGCCGGCTGGCAGGCAGCTTCGGGAAAATCCTCGGTTTCCCTCGCTGCAACAGCGTCCCCATTCGGCGCGTCTCCGCGTTGAATCATTGAATCGGTCCACGGTTCGAGGAATCGCTCGCGCAGACCCACTTTTCCTCGATAAATAATACAGCCGCTCCCTCGGTTCATAAGCCACTGGCGGCGTCTTGGCCGTTCTCCCTTTTCAAGCAAAGTAACAAGGAGGACGGGAGTGAAAGAAACGCGGAGAGGCAAGGTTCGAGGAGCCCGGGGCAAAATCGAACCAGGCATTGTCCGAGTTTCGAGTGGAGGAGCTCGCGTGTTCCGTGCTACTCCACCGGCAACCCCCACGACGGGGTTGCTCGAGTGCTCGGCGGAAAACGTCGGGCGCAAACTCGATACACGCGGCTAACGAGAGGACGAAATAACGGGGGTAGTAGCAGGGCGAGGGGAAAGTGCAAGTGGAATTAAAGTCGGGGAGAGACGGTCGTCGCGGGAAATTCCGTTTCCCCGTCTTCCCTCGGAATATTCCGCTCCGTTCTCGCCGGCTCGCCAGTTTTATCCGGAAACTTCTCGCGACTTCGAGACTCGAGGCAAGGGAGAGTTTAAGAGTCGCGCGAAACGGTTTCGCTTTTCGCCGATTCTCGAGACACGCGATCCTATGCTGTTGCGATTCTTTTGCAAGCCTGGAATTACGTAAACGGGAAAGAGAGCGAGGCGGTTCCATCGTTATTCCAGGCACGAACGTCGAGCGTGGAAAATTAGTTTCCACCTCTAATTACGGGAATAGGAAGCAACTGGACGGGATCGATCAAACTGGCCCGGTCGGAGAAGAAGCGGAATAATAAGAGGGCGGCGGTGGAGCGCGTTGATCGCGGCCGGTGCCGGAACGAATTCGAAAGGAGAGGATCACGGGGTGTCTAGCTGTGCCAGGGTCGATAACCAATTAGCGATCCCCGAGACAAGGGTCGAGATGGCGCGTAAACAGCGCGGACAAGGTAGCTAGGGCAACGAGTTTCCAGGCCAGCCTCACGATCGTCTTAAATTTCCCGACCCCTCGTCTCTCTCGCCGCGCGGTTTAATCCGTCTAGTTCCACTGGCAGATTAACGAGTGCATTTCCCGGGGAAACGAGATTCGATCGAGCAACATCGGAGCGTGTTCGGCTTATTAGTCACCGGCTACGAATCGTCGGCGGGCTAATAAAAATTCCTCGAGTAGCCCATTAAAGGGGGTTGCTGCGCGCGCGAGAGTTAGAACTGTACAGGGGTGGCTCGGCTCGCGAGTGACTCTCGATCGAACCTCCGGTCCCGTCGCGATATTACCCGAGATACGCGCGGTCGAGTCGAAACCGTGTGCGTCGTTCCAGCGATTAAAGCTGATCGCGTGGATTCGAAGAACGCCATCGAAAACGCCGGAGTTATTAGATCCACGACGCGAGTTCGGTGGGAAACAGAGGGTAGAAGCGGAGCAGAGGTGGTTAAGAAACGGATGGACGCGTCGGGGATGGATGGGAAGAGCGCGGAAGATTTCGCGCGAACGCGGCGGAAAGGAGCGCTGACGCACGACACGCGTCACGCACACGCGAGCCTCCGCTCGGTCTTGCATGGCCGATGGACCGAGCGAGGGATGCATACCAAGCAGGCTTTTTGCCCGCTGGCAAATTTGTCAATGGACCCTGGGGTGCCGGCGAGGAGAAGCCACCCTCCGTGCCGCGTCTCTCCCTTACATCCTCCGCGACCCGTCGATCATCTTCCGTGCCCAGACACGCTCCGCCGCTCGGCAATGCGCCAGTCACTCGCGCGACAAACTCCCGCACCAGACGAATTCCATCCATCTCCCGCGCAAAGATCTTAATAAAGCGGGCAGAGACGCGGATAGCCGAGGACTCGATAGGCTCGGAGCGGCAATAATCCGGAGACACCCCGTGGACCGAATTCAATTTTGGAAAATTACGAGAGGACTCGGTCGGAGACTCGATCGACCAAGGATGGAACCGACCACGGTGGATGTAGAACAGCGTCCTAACCCAGATACATTTGCGACACCCCATTCGGTGGAATTTAGGGGACAGCGGAGGCCGGATGGCTGCGGTCCAACCAGACTCTGACCTTGGGCCGCCATAAATATTCAAGAAGGCCAGGAAATCGAGCGAAATCGCTTGCCACCTGCGACCGATAACCCAAGGAGCCTTCCTGACACATTTACCGCCGACTGCGGCTCGGGTATTGGTAACGAGGGTGGTCAACAGGATCCAATAACGTCCTCGTCCCACCCTCCCAACGATCCTTTGGACCCATTAAAAAAGAAAACCCTCGGACCCGAGGAGCCACCGGGCATAGGCTGCGGCGCGACCATAAATTCGAAAACTGCTGAACTTTCTCCGACACCGCCGCTCGAGCCCAAGGTGGAACGATTTAAAAGTATTATCCGACGAGGAGATTGGTCACGGGGGTGTCTCGTCGGCTAAAAATCGCGGTTCCTAACAAAGTTTCCGGCCCGTTAACAACGGCGAGGAAAACACGGACGAAGGCAGGGAGAAAAACCGGGAACGATCTGGAACGACGAGACGAGACGAGACGAGACGAGACGAGACGGGACGAGACGGCGAGGTCCAGGAAATGGATGGATGGTCGTTCGCAATTTGGCCCCCCAATAACCGCGACACAAAGTAGCCAATTTATAATCCCCTGCCCCTCTTCCCGCCGCTGGATACTTTTATCAACGTACCTGCCCCCTCTGCTCCCGGTGCACGCCGCTTCAGTATCCTTTTCCCAGGCGTGTTTCGATCCAGCGAGCAGTCGCCAGTGCGCGCCGATAACGGCCGCC
>NIJG01000193.1:3630235-3642735 GCA_002201625.1 Euglossa dilemma
GGTTTGCGTAGGTTTTTTTCCTGTTGTATTCATTATTACCATTATCATTATTATTATTATTATTTTTTTTTTTGTTCATTTACTCTTTAATGTAAGGTATTCCATTACTAAACATATAAAAGCGGTATAAAGCTCGATCCACACACGCTAATTATATTTCTTCTTTTCCATCGTTTTTTTTTTCTTTTTCTCCCTTTGTTTGTCCGTTCTCACCCGAATTCTAATTAATAATTACAAATCGTCGCGTCTCACCACCAGTGTGTATATTTTTCTTCTATGTGTGCTTCTGTGTTTTCCCTTTTCTTTTTAATAAATTGCCGTTTCGCGAAAATTTACTTCTTTTCTCTGCTCTCTCTCTCACACACTCTCTCGCTCTTCGCGTTCGCATAACCCATAACCTTTTCGCCTCTTTTCCCTCGCGCATTCCTTACAATTCTCTCGCACCCTATCTTTCTCGCGTTTTCTCTAATCTTCCGTTTAAACCTAGGCGCGAAATTCGCGATGCGTTTCGTCCTAACGCCTACGAGCGTGTTCGTGCGTCCCCCTCGATCGTTTCCGCCCTCTCGCCGCTTTTCCGACCGCGCGAACGTTCGCGAGCACGTTCGAGAAGGCGCGAATAATTATAATACAAGGAACGGGGCGTGGGAAGAGGGTAGGAGAAAGGAGGGAAGGAAAAAGGAAACGAGGAAAAAGTGTGGTGGGAGAAATGATAGGCAAAAATTGGAGGAAGCGAAGACGGGGAGGAAACGCGAGAGGGAGGACGCGTAAGCCCGAAAAGAAAACTGCCAGGACCATATTGACCGTGTCCTCCGCTCTGTCTAAGAGCATCGATTAATTAACGCGAACTCGTGTTTAGCGCGACGATGACGACGGGGTTCGAAAAAGAACGGGGAGGGTGGTTGCCTCCCCTGCGGCGACCTTGACCCTCCGCTGTCTGTCCCTGAAAATTCGGGTCAACGGCCACTTCCAACCGTCGGCAACGTCCTCGAGTAAAATATTAAAAGACTAAAGGCGAGTCGTTTCTTCGAGAACCTCGCTGTTTCCTTCTAACCCCACGTTCTACGCGTCCCAGCCGTTCAGCAGCGCACCCAATAGGCCTTCGCTTACATTTTATTTTGTACGTCCCCGATACGCTTACGTTTCTCACCGCACTTTTATACCCTCCCACTCTCGCCCCTTTTCTGCTTTTCCCATCTAATCGCGTTGCTGCTCCTTTTATTCTATATTTCTCCCGTTTTCTCTCGTTAGATTAAACGATTTTGTCCCGGTTATCCCTCCCCGCCCCTCACTCTCTCGCTCTTTCTCGAAGAAACGACCCTAACACGTGTTAAGCACTAGCTCTCGATCGACACAGCTTATCGATAATATATCTTTTTCAACCGTAAATCATCCTTCGTTACTTTCCGCTTCTTCGTGCGTCTATCTTCTCCCTCGAAGTCGCTGGCGGGCACACCGGTTCATTCGCTCCCTTTTTCACGCCGTCCTTTTTTTTCTCTCCTCTCACCCAACCGATCCACGGTCCAACGTCGTGGATCAACCCCCTTTTCGCTCCCTTCCCTCCGAAGAGAACGTATCCTCGACCGTTTCCAGCAATTTCAATCGTGTTCGCCTTGTCGCTGCTTTCTTAATCCCCCCTCCCGCGGCTTTGCGACCCCTTCTGCCCGTTCCTTTAATCGCGAGCGAATTCTTCGCCGACGATTCCAACGCCCAGCGTCGAGAATACCACACCGACGAAGCAATTCCTCTCGAGTCGCGAACCCCTTTTTTTCCACCGCGTCGAGAGTACGTTCCTCCCCTTTTCCTCTCATTTCTCCCCTCTTTCTTACGCGCTTCCCAGCAACGATTCGATACCTGTCATCGATATTTCACGCTCGTTCCGTTACGCCGGCCGATCTCTCTCTCTTTTCACCCTTCTTCGTCGACTAAGATTCCTTTTGCCCGTCCCACCGCGCGACGATTCGGTCTCGCGATGAAATTCTTAAAAACGACGAGCCAAATCCGTGGAGAATATCTTTTCTGGGCCGAGGAAATCTTGGTTTCGAGTGGAACTCGATACGGGAACAACGAATGCGCAATTTTCCTGCAATTATTTTTTCCGCCTCGAAAGAATTGTATCGGAGAAATCGAAGGAGACACGGGGGATATATCTTCGTGAGACCAAAAATCGTCGTCGCGGTTTATCTCTCTTTTTCTCTCTCTCTCTCTCTCTCGCAAGTGACAAAATTCCAAGTACCAACAAACCGATTACCGATCGCCCGCCAGCTAAAGGTACAGCGTAGTATCTAATAACACCCGAGTTAGACTCTCGCCCTCAAGCCAACCAAACAAATATAGTTCGCATACAATTATTACAATACGAATTCTTAAATATCAACTCTTATACTCTAACGATAGAATGATAATAATAGGGTTGTGTCTCGGCTGAGAGAAACGGCCAGGGGGTGCCGGGGGCGCCCCCCGGAACCCGTCGTCGGCCATGTGTGTCTATACCATTTCCATTCTTCTTCTTCTTTTTCTTCTTCTCCCTTCTTTTTTTCCTCCTTTTTTTCCACTGTGTATTACGCGAGATAATAGTTTCCCTCTTTCTAACATATACCTTTTTGCTCTCTGTTTTATTTAACGCCTTTTTGTTCCTTCGCTTTCTATCTTCACCGCGATCGTCGATGTTCATCAGCGTGAAAACGAAATGGCGCCCGTGTGGTTTCACGGACGGGATAACGATTCCTGTTATCCGCAAGTTGGACGATAACCGTTAAATACTCGGAGTGAACGTTCTCACGCTGCCGACAATGCGTCGATCGAAATGTTGACAGGGTGTGACGGTTTCGGATTACGGTGAAAAGCTGACAAGATCAGTAAATGATGAATTTCAGACGAGCACGCATCCCCCTGGGTGCGTTTTCGCTTCGCTATTTAACTTTAGTGGAAGTTTCGCTAATTTCTCGAGAAGTTCGAATCACGACGCGATTGTTAAACTTGGTATCGGTAAGCTTTTAATTTCTTTCTCTTTCCTATATATTTTTTTTTTCCTCTTTTCTCTTAATATTTTCCTGTTAAGTTCGTTCGTTAGAAACTCCTCTGTCGAGGCAATTGTAAAAAAGGGGGTAATAATAATCGGACCGTTACGAGGATAAATATTGCTGAATGTAGCTAAATAGGATTCGTTGCAAATTCCACTGCTATCGCGGAAGTTGTCTGTCTACCTTAAGCCTTTATCTAGAAAATATCTGAATAGGATCCAAAATGGAAATTCCTTCAGCGCTGCAACCTGAACTCTCTCGGAAGAGACCAATTCCAGTGGCAGTCAAAACGCGTTAAAAATTTCCCGAGATCTCGAGAGCCTTGAAGAAAAAGCCTGCTCATTCTCGTCTGCTGCTTTTGTGTTGTGTCGCGGTGCTTTCCCAAAAAAGCGGCCAACGTGGATACCACGCGTAATAAGATAATACCTGAATTCCCTTATCGAAAGCTCAGTCGACTTTTTTTTTTTTTTTTTAGACAGAATATATCGAACTGGATCCGCGCGAAGCGGCCGCTGATCAAGAACGTTGCGAGAACGTGACGTGTCCCGATTAAAAACCTCCCAATCCTCTCGGTGTATAAAAATTTTACAAACTCCCTGGCATCTCGAAAATCATGCTCGACAGACGACCGCGATTCCTAATACTAAAAATTACTTCTATCGCTACTACTACGTCCTAACCACTCTCTACTTCTACCGTTGCTACCCTTCTCTGCTACTACCCTCTTCGAAATCTACCTTCTTCCCTCCCATTATTTTCTCCTTCATTTTTTTGGGTTTTCTAGAGCACTTTTGAATAGATTTTTATCAAAAATATATTTCGTATACGGGTGTATACGTAGTCTCTTTACACGCGACTCGGATCGCACACGCTTCGGATATCCGAAGATCTATAGATATTGCGAAGATCTTTTGCTAGTCGATCTTTCGTCGCTGATTTTCCCTCTGTTTTTTTTTTTTTCTTTTTCTTTTTGTTTTCGTTTTCTCCTTTCGATAAATTCGCGCGTCGTCGGTCGAGCAACAAGGTGTCCTCCTCGCGATCTAAACTCACGCGATTCCGCAATTTGGCTTTCGCAACGCGATTCTTGATCCGCAGCGGCCGTGGGGTCTTCGCGGTGTCTCTTTCCTCTACGATTATTTAGCTCATCTACGAAAGATCAGTCTGATGTATCGGAGATATAAAAGCCGTTGAAAAAACGCGGCTAAAAACGTCGTCAGAAAAATCGAAGGCTGGAACAATTATGTTTCTCGAGTCTTATTGGTCGGCAGTTCGGCTCGTGGATCACCGGAAATCGTCCCTCGAGCTTTGCGCTTCCGTTCGCGAGGTTACAGACTCTCTAAATAAAAATCGCGATTTCAATGGAAAAAATTTAATCGTCCATCGTCCGGTTGCTCGGACTGTGCTAATTTTTCTTCAGGATTTCTATGCTCGATCAACTCTCTCGTTCCGTTACCTCGATCGAAGCCAAAGTTTGCTCGGGGGACAGACAAATCGGGCGTGTCCACGGATGCATATCTTTTTTTTCTCGTTTTTTTTTTTTTTTTTTTTTAAACAGTTATATTTGCAAGATTTTGTCCTAATTTTATTTTCCATTTGCTTTATAGCTACGGCTGGTAGAAAATACGACCGAGCAAGTCGCACGGGATTAATCGTGATCACGCGACAACGCGAGCTGTGGAAAAGGGAATCGCGATTCGCGGGAAATTGTCGATCGGTAATGCAGACGTTGACTGATGCTTGTACGACGGTGTAAACTGGTGCGCGAATGTGTGTTTGAACGTGTACGTGTGTGTGTTCTCCTGCTTGTCGATTATTCGCGTATCGTTCCGTCGTACCGTCGCGGTTACGCGTGTATTATTGAGGACTATTTACACAGTTTCGCGTAAGATAATGGAGCCTCGAGGAGGCGAAAAGGAGAGACACACCTATAGAGAAATGAATAATAGCGTTTCCTCTCTGGATTAGATAGAGCAAGATTAAAATCGGAAATTCCTGTTTAATAACCTACGGAGCTGGGCTGCATGCAAATAGACACACGGAATTCTAACTACGATTAAACCAGAGTTCATCGTCGAACCTTCCCTTCTTTCTATACACACGGCTACTAAGATCGTATCCCTCCTGTACTTTCGATGCACGCTGTTCTTTCTCTTCTCTACGACATCACCGTTACCAATCTCACTTAAGACACCAGCCTGGTAGATCGTTTCGAGAAGAATTTCGCGAAATCGGCTACCATATCTCTTCCCCCGTTGCTAAATTTTTTTTCCTTTTTTCCTTTTTTCCTTCTTCCCAACAGAGGGGACGAAAACGTTCGGAATTTGCTTCGTGCGTCGACGGGAGCGTGTCACGTTCGTCATGGAAACCTCGGTCTCCTCGATATTTCTATCCTCGAGTGCCTCGCAGCGGCGGTGCTTTGCGGATTTTTCGTTCCTTCCAAGAATTCTCGAGGAATTCTCGGGCAGTTACGGGAGACAACATCTCCGAGTCGTGTTTTTTTAATTTCCTGATCCAGTATAGAGCGCTTTTGTACGTAAAATCGGTTCCAATGAAAGGTCTATGATCGGAGAATTTCCGATACGGGTACGTCCGATAGTTGATTTATTCGAATATTTTGCTCGAGAGGGGGTTATCGCGAGTTCGAGGTTTCCATGGCAAGTCGCAACGTTCCCAGGGACGCGATACCTGAGAGAATTCGGGCTAAATCGAGATAAATCGGGCGAAGCCGCGCCTTAAGTGCTAATGGCAGTCTAGATCGTTAACGTACAGGTATGCGTATGCTCGTTAAGTGTATACGATAATATATGTTATACGTATTCGTACCTCGTTTAATACGTAACACGTTGAAATGAGCCCTAAACTCTAGGTAAGTATACGGTACATACCATATTTGTATTTATATTTATATTTATATAATAGATCATTTGTTAATTTTCATATCGTTAGATCGCAATATAACACCTACCACCAGGGGAAAACATCGTTAAACGTTTACTCTTCCTCTTAATATTACCTCTTTCCCTTTCTCGTTACTCATTCGCACTCCCATTCGCTGCTCTCTCTCTCCTCTCTCGCTCTCGCAAGCACACGGATTTTCCTTCATCCCCTTCTTCCTCTCGCGAAACAATCACGCGAACGCATTCACACCGATCAATCGTGCAATCATTCTAATTTATTCTCTTCTGTCTCGCGTCGTCTTCTTGTTGCTGCTTCCTCGTGTCAATTGTTCCATTCGTCGCTCGAATATAATTATTTTTTGTTAGAAAAATTTGTACTCTTATAGGGGAGGTACAGAGAACACCTTCGACTCCGTCTGGCGCCGTTCGATATCGAGTCGTTTCGTTCATCACCGCGTGTACGTCTCTCTTCTAGGTCTTTCCGCTGGTTCCCTCTGGGGACCTCGAAACAGCTCGGGATTCGATCGGCGGAAGACGGCCACAGGTCGACCAAACGAAACGTTTCCCCGTTGCCGCGACCGACCACCACCAACAACAACTCGTCGCGAGAGAATCGTGGCGCGTTCAATTAAACCTCGCGATCGGTCCGGCGTCTTCTTTTATTCATTGTCCTGCCGTACAAACGGACGAATTCCACGGCCCCTTTTTCTCTCTCGCCGTTTCCGTTCTCCGCGATAAAAAGGAAAACACAGCTAGTCCCGCCTCATCCCCTTTTTCCCTCCATTTGCACAGCACTCGAGACGTCTGCCAATTAAATTAAATAGTGTCGAGGAAGGATCGATGAATCCTGCCGACGCAACGATTCAAAATAAAGGGACGTGTTTCTCTGTTTTCTTTCTCCTCGCCTCCTCCTCCTCCTCCTCTCCTCGTCCCTTTGTCCGGCTGCCTTCTTTCATTTGCAATGCAATGATCGTCACCACCGCGAAGCAGCGGCGTTTTACACAAAGTGGCTCCAGTCGACAGCCAGCGGACAACGGGGGTGGGTTTCGTTTCCTCTCCCTCTTTCTCTCTCTTTCTCTCCTCCTTCTCGCCTCTGTCCTTTCTCCTCTCTTTCTCCCTCTTTCTTCTCCCGTGTCGACGAACGAAAAAGTCGTGTACAGAACGCGGTGGAACGGAAAGGAAAGCTATAGCGTGGCGGCCTGCTGGCCGACGAGAATTCGTTCGGGCAAAGGCTTCCGGAATACGATTTTCGTCAACGGAGCTACACTATACACCGTTTCCTCCGTTTATCCTCCTCTTTTATTCCCCTTCTTCCTGGCGGCCTGCAAATTCAATGATGGGTAGAGATCCTTTCGCTTCTCGCACTCACTCGCCACTCATTCGAGATCACTAATCACCCGGGCGCGTTCAGGCCTGCCTTCTCGGTTTCAACTCCCGATAAAATTCTCACGCTCGATTAAATACCCACGCTTCTCTCCTCTATTCTTCGCCAATCGGCCCTGTTTCCTCCCTCGAATCCCTGATTTATCGCGACGTGAACGCGCCGGGGCTTACCGACTATTCGCGAAAAGCTACAAAAATTGGGAGATAGCTTCGATCGAGTATTTAATCGCTACGAGCAAAGGGTAACCTACGAGTTATGTATACTATTATCTAGCCGCCCGACAACGCTCGGCTCTTCGTCTCGCGAGACCGCCATCTTCCCCGAGGGGTGAGACGTTTCTCCTCGAGCCTAAGCGCTTCCAAACGGCCAGACTATGCCGATTATAGCTACGTCTTAATGCGATTAATTGCGCGTATATAATATTGCATTCCACGTCGAATGCGCGTAGTTCGAAATCGGTCCACGCGTCCTTGCTACCGCTTCCTGTCCGAGATTTCTTCGTGGAACACCTCGCGATAGTCCGATCCGATTTCCTATTTCCCCATTTTTCTCTATTTTTCTCAATTTTTCCCGTTTTTGTTTAGCAACCGAAGCTCTCGCGCTGTTTCCGTTTCTTCGAAGATTTTTTTACGAGGTACATTTTGAAAGGTCGGATGGCGTCGATTCGAATGGGAGTCGATGATTTGTTTCGCGATTGAAAGCAGCGAAGGGTTTTGAAACGAACCGCGACGATGAATGGCAGAGAAAGGTTCGCAACGCGCGAGATGTTCCAAGCTTCTCGGGACAGGAAAGTTTCGCGGGAACGCGTTTTCCTTATGGATTTCGATAGAGAAATATCCCCCGTCGACGAGACGGGCAGACCCTGACAGACAAACGCGCTGAGTCTGATAGAAGAATTTCGTATATAAGCCTTAAATATTAATAATGGTGTATCGCTGTCGAATACCACGTAGCCAATCATGGATCGGTGAAGCGTCTCTTCTCTCGAACAATTTCGCGTCCTTCGAAAATACGTGTCGCGACGACATCCAACGGATCAACGAGTCCGCGACGAATTGCCAAGAGCAATCCAAGTGACTTTAAAAAGAAAAGAAAGAGAAAACGAACCGGTGAAAAAAAAAGAAGGTGGAATTAAAAGAGTCGCCGATGGAAATGAAAAATCGTAAGTTTTTTGTAAAAAATCGTTCGAGAGAATACGCTCCGTGAAAAAAAGTTCTCCTTTTTAACCACTACGAACGAGTTTCCTAGACGTTGATTTCCGATGGAGCGGCAATTTTACGAGTCTCGCATCTCTCTTTCTTTCCCTCCTCGCTTCTCAATTTCCTCGAATCCCCATGCCTCGACAAGTCTTCCTCCTTCGCGTCCCATTTTCTTCCCTCTTTCTTCCATTTTCCTCCCTCCCTCTCTGCCTTCCTTGCTTCAAAGCACCCTCTGTCAGTTGTCCCGTTTGGTCCGCACTACCAGCATTGATTATTTTCTTGCTTTCGCAATGCACAAGAATGCTTGTGTTTTACTATGATTCCTTATTACTCATTTTTATTTTTTTTTTCTTTTAACATTTTTTCTCCGTCGCCGTCGTCTTCCCTTCGCCCTTCCTCCTCCTCCTCCTCCTCCTCTCCTGGCTTTCGGATCCGTTTTTCTTCCCCGTCTTTCCATGTGCCCTCCGATCGGTCTCTTTCTCTCCTGCGTATCCCGCTTCGCGTACTTTACAATCGACGTTAATTAACGAATTAATCGGTACAAGCTAAACGCGCGTTAGAAGAATCGTATAACTAGAAGAAAAACCGCGGGCACCGCGAATGGTGCTCGTTCCACTCTCGCTCCTCCTTTTATCGCCGCGCGTATGCGTATTCCTTTCTTCTTCTTCTTCTTCTTTTTCTTCTCGTCTCGTGTACTCGGATCTTAAGAATTAATTCGGTGAGTTACTCGATTCGAGGAGCATCGGAGTACCGTTCTTCGTTCGTTCTCGACCCTAGCGAAGAGATCGGCGCGAGTTCGATGGTCGCCTCGCTCCTCTTCGATTCGCCCCTTTCGCGATCTCGAAGGGAACCTCGGGTGAATGAAATCCGAGGTTCGATCGCGGGTCGAAAGGGCTAAACAGAGGCGAACGCGCGCACATCTCGATTAAACTTCCCTTCGGAGGATATCTCTCCTCGGGTGTGGCGCTCTCTATCTCTCTCGCTCTCTCTGTCGCCTCTAGTCCTTGACAAGTTTCCAATCCTTCCTCCTCTTCCTTTCGTTTCCCTTTCGTCAACACAGCTACTACCAATTGCGTTACGCGACGCGATTACACGCTTAAACTAAACTTAACACGAGCTAAACCCTAGCGCGTTTTAAAGAACGTACGACCCTTTTTGCCCGATCTCGTTTCCTGATCGCCTCGGCGACCGCTTAAAAAAATAGGGTACAAAAATTATTCATCTAAATTTCGAAAGCCTTAATCGAATACTACCGCGAATGTATTTTTTCTTCACTTTTTTTTTCTCTCCTTAATTTCTTTTTTCTTCCTCGTCGTTTCACTCGGAATTTCCTCTCTCACCCCCCCCCTGCTTAAAAAACACAGCCGAATAAAAATGCCCCGATTTTGAATTACGCTCTGATCGAATCTTTTACGCGAGCCTCGGGATCGTTGTCCCGTACAGACGATCCCTGCTTCTTTTTCCTTCTTCCCGTTTTCGAAACACGTATAAAAAAGACTACCCTATTACGACACGATAATTATTACGTTTTCCTCGCCGATATAAAAAAAGGAGATTGCTTATCGTTTTCCCGCGAGAGACTCTGCTCCCCATTTTCTTCGTTCTTCCCCCCTTTCACTTCCGTTTTCCACGATTTCTCCGTCAGTGACAAAATAAACGCCGAGTATCCTACGAAACGAGCTCGCTCTTCGGATCCGCGCGATCGCTCGCGCGCGTAGAAACGGAATACGACCGAAAGGAAACGAAAATAACACGTCGCTGTGAATTGGTGTCGATTCTAAGCTGATACTTCCTCCCGCCTCTTCTCTCCTCCTCCGCCGCTTGCAGACCGCAAGTGCAAAATCCGTGTCGCAGTCTTGCACACGCGAGGTGTGCGTCGTGACGTATACGCTGGAAAAACCGTATTACAAATATACGAGCGCGTACGCGAGACAGCTTTTGTGACTTTGCTTCTCGCGACTCGCCGTTCACCCCGGGAACTCCTCTCTCGCGCTGGAACACGTCTAATCCAGAGATATCTAAAAACCCTTTTTTCTCTCCCTCTCCTTCTATAATACACCCTGACTCTACTTTATTGCGATTCTACGTCTACTAGATCAAGGAGAATTGCGAGTATTTTCCCGGTTTCTCGCGGGACGGCCGCGCGAGAGGATTTCCGTGGGTGCGTTGATACCTGTACACGATTCGTGCGAAGAATCGCGAACTCTGCCAAGAGGACTACTAACACCTAGAAACACGGCAGATGACGAAAATACTACTAACAAGGGAACGGAGTAGCGATACACACGGCTACATATATATGCGATACGTACATGTACATGGTATATGTATACACACACAGAGTAAAACGCGATTAAATGTACGAAGGGGAGGGGAGTAGTAGGTGATTATAGCACATCCACACGCCATTCAGACACATTGGTTTACCCCTTGAGGAAATTGCCTGTAAACGGGTTTCGATACTTCGGGGGCGGCCTACCGACTAACGATTAATTACGCGTCTCCGCTGTGAAAGCTTAATTACGATCGTTGCACGCGCAATATCCATTATCCTCCTTCATCCGAATCTCTTCTCGCCGTTCCTCCTCTCGTCTCGCCGCGCCGGTTTTCTCGTGTCTTCGAAAACCGAGAGAATCCTCGAGCGCCGCGCGAATCCTCCGAGCGGGCTCGGGAGGAACGTCGCGACGCTGGAAGAAGGTGTCTCCTCCTCGTTCGAACGCGCTTCGAGACCCCGAGAGGACACTCGAGGGTGAGACGATCGGCGCGTAACACCGGCGAGAGGGTAACAAAAATGGCGACGGCCGAGTCCTGAGATCCGGATCCGGATGAAGCGCTACACGCGCAGAGAATGGAAAAGAAAAAACGAAGCGAAAATTCGAAGCATCGTGCGCGACGAGTAATAGAAGCCGTGTACGAGAGTTTTATGTATCTGTACGTGTACATGTATAATGTATTCTCTCTGTGTTCTCACGCTTTCTTCCTCGCTCTCAAACTCTCTCTCTCACACACACACACACATACACGCTCTTTCGCTCTTGCTTTCGTTCTCTCTTCTCTATAGAACTGCTCGTTGCTTTCATTCCCACCATAACGAGACTCACTCGCTCTCTCGCTCTCTGCTTGCCGAGCGTCGATCGATTGGATCACGGCTCGTAAAAACCGGGCCATCCACACGCGGTGGGAAAATAAAACGAACGTAGACAAGGGTGAAAGGGAATAAATCGAAAGGGGAGGGGGGTCAACGACGACTCGAACCAACCAACGGAACCAAGGTGGAACGCCAAGAGCCGTGAACCAATTGTCTACGCAGCTACACCTCGATTAACTTATCGATCCTTCGTCCGTGATATCGATTTGCTTATCCACCCTTCGCCTCTTCTCTCTCTCTCTCTCTCTTTCTCTCTCTTCTCCGTCTTGCAATCCACCCTTCCCACGCGTTTCCTCCCTCTCGCGTTTCGCGGCAATCTCGAGGACTCTTCTTCGCGAATCGTCCTCCTCCTTTCCTCCGGTCTCTTAATTTCTCTCGAATTTCGCGAAACTAGCGCCTCCTTCGTATCTCTATTTCTCTCTTTCTTTCTCTGCTTTTTTTTCTCCTTTCTCGTCGATTTTTCAGCCGAAACGCGAGAGAGAAGATAACCGGGAACGGGCGTTACAGGTTAAATAACAACATTATGTTCCTATGTACATTTGTACCTTAGCCAACCTATCCCCAATCGACTCGATTACGGCCGGGCTCCCAGGATTCGTGAACTCTCGACTCGAGGTGTCTCTGTCTTTCTTTCTCCTATCTCGTTCTTCGGAGATTCTTGCGAAATTACCATCAACGAAACTCGCGACAAGGGCCAAAGAAGATGATGCTCGATCTATCTCGTTCTCTTTCGTGGTTGAGGAAATTTCGACCGCAGGGTTCGAGATGCTCCGTTCGCGGAAGCGCGAGGATATTTCCGACTGCGACTCCCGTCGAACCGTGATTTGGCACCGATACACAGACACGCGCTTC
>NIJG01000193.1:3645235-3646508 GCA_002201625.1 Euglossa dilemma
TCTCTCTNATCGCGAACCGACGCCGGGCAGCGCCGATTGCTTGTATCGATCACAAAAAATTATCACCATTTCGCGTGCGTCCCTTTCTGCTCCGTCTCCCGTGCCGAGCGATCTTCTCTCGCTTCTTTCTTCTCTGCTTCTTTTTCTCCGTTGCAAACTTCAATCGCGACTCGCGAGATATCTGCTCGCGGCTAAGGGGAAAAACGACCAATCCTCGTGAGAATCGCTCGACCGAGCTCTGCTCTCTCTCTCTCTCTCTCTCTCTCTCCGTGTAACGAAACGTCGATTAATCGGCTGGCCGGTTAAACGAACGGGAGGAGAGGAGAGCGTAAAATGTAGGGATGTAAAGGGAATCGAAAATATCTCGACGAGGAAAAAGTGGGCGATCGCGGCACGGAAGAAGCGTAGTCGGCAGAAAGGGGAATATGAAATTAAAAATGGACTAACGAGCGAGCCGGTGCCGCTCGATGAAACGTTAACGAGGAGGCGCGCTGTAAGAAAAGCTCGAACGCGTTTCTGATCACGGTCCACGCGGCTCGGCGATTCATAATTGCGACTACTGAAAGAACATCAACCTGTGTACACCTGTGTGTCTACGTGTCCGTGTATGTATGGCTTGGTATACGTGTCAATCTGCTGTCCCTGTGTCACACGCGTGTCGCGTATTCGTTCCAGTGTACCATCATATCGTGTGTGTGTGTGTGTGTGTGTGTGTCACAGATATTTTAAAACGAAAAAACGACTACAGCGAAAGATCGCGTAGCGATTTCCTCGATCGGACACGCGCGCTGTTCCCCGCCTGGTATTTCCTCTTCGATTTCAATTAAATCGCCTCATCTTTTTTCCTTCCTGCCATTTCTCTCTCCCCCTCGCTCTCTCGCTCTCGTTCCGCGTTTCTCTACCTTTAGAATTCGCGTCGCGTATATTCTCTGCTCGATATATCTCGGCCAAACCAGCATGGACGAAGCAACGCAAGGTACTCTTATTGTCTGCCGTGCCTGGCCTTACGCACGGAGGAGATTTCGCCGAAGAGGAAACCAAGGAGCACCGCGCGCTTCTCGGTGAATCGCTACTCGATCCTTCGACGCGTTCACCTCTCTTTCCTATGTAAAACTTGTACGTAGTTTAATCGCTAAATAGATATACAAGACGTGTCTTCTTTATCCCTAAGGAGAGCCGTACGCGAGCCTCGTACGCGACCGATTCGCGCGTACAGGCAACGCGTACCGCCTATTTTCTTTCCTCTTTATACATTAATATGCGTGAATTCTGT
>NIJG01000193.1:3648070-3667491 GCA_002201625.1 Euglossa dilemma
CCACGAGCCTCGAAAAATTATTGCATCGGTTGGCCGCGGGAACGAGTTTCCGCGAGGGAAGGGTCTCTTTTCCGCACGATCGAAGATTCTTCTCCTCCCGGGGTCACTTGGATCGAGGTAGATTCATCAACGGGGGAAAATTGCGTGTAGTTTCGTCGAGGAGAACGCGAGCGTCGCGATCGTGCGTCGTTTTTTCCTCCGGGAAAGCCGACGTCCGTTTGTGCGCGCGCCGAGCAGCGCCGCGCAACGCGGGCATCGCGTAATCAGCGGAAAGTAGAAAATCGTTACAGTTTTTTACTTTTACTCGATGAATAAAAAAGGTTTTTTTTTTTCTTTTGTTAGCCTAGCTTTAACGTTTAGCCTTAAGCAACTACAGAGCGAGTGCGTCATTATGCGTCGACGCACCGTAGAGAAACTAAACGCGCTCGCGCTCTACACCCCCCGATTCCATAGACCGGCCGCGAAAGCCTGGATCCACCAAGGGTGAGATCATCCCTCGAGATCCCTCCGTGCGGTTTTCCCCTTAACCATCCTAGATATAGAGGTACGTCGACGCGTCGAAACTGACTAATCATTTTTACAAATCGAATCAGGTGCCTCTCGCAAAAGTCGCGGGACCGGTTCCCCGCGATCGATCCTCGCTCGCGTACGCGTCCGACGTGGGCGTCGCGACGATCATCTCGCGGATAAACTCCGTGGCGCGATCACCGTGCGAGAAACGCGGCGAGCCACGATCGATCGCGGATCGACTTCTTTCCTTTCCTTTTTTTTTCTCTCTCTCTTTCCTCTCCGCGCGATCGTTTCCCTTCGGTTCCCGCGTCGATCGAGTCGCGATAGGAACTGAAAGTGAGCCGACGGATGTGGCGCGTTCGGCACCTATAAGCGTTCAACGACGCGAACCACGTAGCGAAAATTGAAAACGGTAGGGAGTACAAAAATCGGGCGCGCTCCGCGAAGGAAACCGATTTTCTCCGCGTCTCGGCTGACGAATCGCCCTGCGCGTCTACCATCTGCTTCGTTCAACCTCGGGAATCGCGAAAACGAAAACGAACATTCGGTATTCTTAATTCCTAGAGCGAAAACTCGCGACCGCGGGCTTGCATCGGTGTTGGCTTCCCGATATACCGTACAGAGCTCGATATGACCGGACGAAAAGCGAGGAAGCTAAGAAAATCGCGTGTTCCGCGGGGCCGAGTGACCGGTTGAAAAGCAAGTGCCAAAACAACTCGCAGACTCCGAGTCTTTATGTTTTTCCATTTCGTCGCATTTTCCCTTTCTTATTACCCTCTCTCCCGACTTCTCCTCTATTCCCTCTATCTATCCTTCTCTCCTCTATTTGGCACTCTGAGAAAAACGCAACGAGAGACGATCCACCTTCCTACATCGTCTTCTTCTTTCCCCGTTCTCTCTCTCTCTCTCTCTCTCTCTCTCTCTCTCGGTATGCGCGTGTTTGCTCTTTCGCGGACACAGAAGGCTGTCTGCGACGCGCGAAAAGTAAAAACGACAAAAGGAAACGAAGGAACTGAACGAGAAACGCGGTTTCGTCGCGTGGGAAAAATCGGATGACGACGATGATAACGCACTCTTCGGCTCGTCGTGTATTCGGCTCCCGAAAAAGGAAGGGTTCCACGCGGACATAACGTATACACCTCTTTCTACCCCGAGCACGCACTCTCTCTCACACACGCACGCGCGCATATACGCTCCGGGAACTCGCGCGTCCCCCTATGCGAATCTTCCTCTGTCCTATTTTTATCTCTTTTTTTTTCTTTTTTAACTTTTTCCCTTTTTAAACCCTCTATACGAGTGTCTTTCTCTCGCTCTCGGTCTTCCCCGTACGCTCTCTCGCATTCGTACCGGCGCGCAACGTCTCGACGACACGCGCGCCCCTCTGTCTCTCCTCTCTCGCTCGTTCGCGTCGCACACACGCTGCTGCACGCTCTCGCTCGCTAATATTCTCGTAGATTAAATCGTCGCGTAAGAGTGTGCTCGGCCGGATGAACCCCGTCGCCGTGGCTGCCTCGAAACCTTCTTCTTCTCCCCGGTGAAGCGAACGAACGAGCAAAGGGTGAGAGAAAAAGCGAGTAATAGACGAGAAGCAACCGTCTTCTCTCTGTATGTGTGTGTCTCGATACACGCACCCTCGCGCGGACGGGCGAGAAAAGAGCTCGCGTGGAGATGGGGCGCCGGGGCGCCGAGGCGACGGGGTTCACGGGGTCCTCGCTGAAAACCTCTACGGGACATTATAGAAATCTCCTAAATATACTTCCCGGCGTACAAATGGATTAAGTATACTTTTAAATCGAAGTAACGTAAAGAAGGTACACGATCGACTATACTACCATGGGAAAACGGTGGGCGGTCTTCTGTTTGTGGGACGGCCGCTATTGATGGACAGCAACGACCAGCATCGCCAGAAAAACGATTTTTTTTCTTTTTTATTTTTCCTCCCTCTCTCTCTCTCTCTCTCTCTCTCTCTCTCTCTCTCTCCCCCTCTCTCTCTCGCTCTCTCGCAACACTCTCTTTCACGTTTCATCCATTCCGACACGTTCATCGTCGCGTTTTCCCTCTCAATCTCTCTGCCTCGCGGACAGGATATACTCTTTCGCTCGAGCTTTCTTTCGCCAACTTCTCCGAGAACTCGAGGTTCCGTCTCTCTCTCACTCGCTCTTTCTCTCCCTCTCTTTCTCGCTTAATTACGTATTTACACTGGCTACTTCGGGCGCCCGTGGCTTTCAACCACCCCTCGAGTATCTCCGACGCTGCGAAATTGAAACGGAACGGGGAGAACGGGAAAGAACGGTGCGAGGATGGAGGAAAGTAAACGGGGATCCGTTTTCATCGCTGGCAGCAGACCAGCCGGAACGTCTCGCGTGGTTCGGTGTTACCCAGGAGAAGAGAGGAGAAGAGTGGAGAGGAGAGGAGAGGGAGGGGGAGGGCACCTCGAGGGCGGAGGATCGCGCTGGGCGCCCGGCCGATCAACGTGAAACCCATCGAATGAGTCGTAGATCCTTAAACAAAATCAACATGGCCGCCGTAAACGTATAAACTAATAAAATGTAAAAAAAACAACGTTCTCGATTATCTAAGTAACAAACGATAGTTTCATATCTCTTCCCCCTATTTCCGTTCCAAGTCACCTTTTTCTTCTTTTTCTGTTTTTTCGTATTTTTTTTTTTATCTTTTTTTTCGTTTTTTTTTCTGCGCGTATTCCTTATACATACCTATATAATATACAGGGAAGTTTGACCATTTTTTTTTTTTCATTTTTTTCTTTTTTTTATTATTTTTACCATTCTGCGTTCCTCGTTTATACTTTTCTGCAACTTGCCGTTTAGTATCCCTCCGGTTAACGCAATTCGACTATCGAGACGCGAGGGACGGTCTCGCGCGAGCACGGAAATCGACGACGTATCGTTGCTCGATCATATTTAAACCTAATTGTTCGAATTTCCTTAAACTAACGCGACCTCGCCGAACGACTAATTTTTCCTTTTTTTATCTCGTACACGCCTCTGTATCCTGTGCGCGACTCGCGTTTAAATTCGACTAATCGCGCGCGCGCGCGTCTCTGCCAATGGAACGCGTATAGACGTAAGAAAGGAAACGAAGAGAGAGAAATTTCGGCGCGCCTAAACGAGGATACCTAACGTTCGCTAACTTAAAAAACGATTCTACACAGACAGAGTCCTGGGGGATTTCCGTTTATCCTTACCGATAATACTGACGACGATCCTTAGCTCGAATTCCTGTGCCAAGACCTTTTAAGCTCGGTCGAATCAATCGATACGCCGTCGAGATACGTGGATTGGCAGGTGTCGATCGTGAGATCGACCCGTGGTGTCGCGACCCGCGAGAGCACGCGCGCCGCTCCTCGTCCCTCGCGTTCAATTAACATAGATAAACCCTACTATCGACATTGAAAAAGAAAAACCTTAAACGTTATCGCTGCTACGGGAGCTCGCCGGTGCCCGAGACACTTCCGCTTGCCGCTCCGATCCCGGATCATCGATCCTTTCGTCGAGATCCGATGATACCTTGCTTACAGTCGACGTTGCCACGCGGGATAAAAGCTTCCTCGTCGACTTGGCTAATAACCAGAAGCATCTAACCTACCTGTTCCGACATCGGGGAGCAGAAACGAAAAATCGCTCGAATCCTCGTGGATCGTTCCAACGCAGAGGCTAACCCCGATGACCGGAAGGTAACCCGAAGAAGGGAAAACTAGAAAGAAACACGCGACTCGCCTGTATTCGAAAAGAAAAGTGTCGGTTTTGGATGGACCAGAGGAGCAGCGAAGCGGAGTGTCGGGGCGAAGATTTATCGCGCGCTTTTCGCTACCCTCTTCCGTTCGTTTTCGCGTTCCCTTCTTCTTTCTCTGCTTCGTCGTTGTCTCGTCTTCCCAGCGACGGTGACCGGTCGTGAGAAAGAACGAAAAGGATGGATCTAGAGCAAGGTCGCCCGGAGCAGGGAGATCAGTGGGTCGAAGAAGAGGGGACACGGGTCAGTCGCGGTGCTTAGACGCCGGTTAGCTAAGTTCCCTAATGGTTACGGCCACTGGCTATAAAGCTGAAACTGCTCGCGGGTGAAGCAGACTGAGAGCGGTTTCACGAAGTGGGCGTCCACGGCTCGGCAATGCGGGCACGCGAATACGCGGCTGTAGTCCGAGTAGAAGTTCAGCCGCTGGTGCGGATAGATCAGGGGCTTCTGGCAGCTGTTGCACTGTAACAGACAGAGGTCCATGTCGGCGTTAACACCAAACCGTTCCTCCGAAAACCTCCAAACAGGTATAATCGCCGCGTCTGTTTACTTTTCTTCTACCGTACCCGATGTTCGACGCGCGCGCGTGTGTGTGTGCCAGTGTGAATGCGTATCGTGTGTAATGTTTGGGGTTTTTGCGCTTCCTCACTTCTTGCACCGTAGTAGTACGCAATTGTAAACATAACTTTGAATTCTTCCGCACCTTGAATCACGGCAGATGCTGCTACCTTTTTTTTCCTCTACCGATTTGTTATGAAAACGGAATACGTTGATACTCGAAAGCAGGAACGCTTGGAATTTCGCAACGATGGGCGTGTCAGATACAGAAATCTTGGGTGAATACGAGTGTTCGTGTATTGGTATTCGATCGTCGCTACGTGCGACTATAAATCGGCAGTTTCCGAGTACCGGTATTCGTATGCACTGGTTTATCGAACTGCTGTCGCTCTTTATTTTAACGCTTTGCACTCGAGAGGCGACCTAGAGTCACTTCTCCTACGATTTAAGGTCCGATGGTATGTACCGTAATTAAGAACGCGCCTAACTCGCGTCGATACGTATCGTCCGAACGCGACCGAGAATAACACGCAACTGAGACGGAAAGTCACCGGCGAGTATTAACCGGGAGCCTGACCTACGATGTTTACATCGGATATTCCGAGCCGCGACACTCGGGTTTAACCCGAGTTTCATACCACGAGTCTTCGAATATATTACAGGCGAAAGAATAAATAAAATTTCGAGGACCGACTGTAATTAAATAAAAAATCGCCGAGTGCAAAGGGTTAACACCTCGATTAAAGGTAAAACGATTTAATTAGAAAAATATAGAAAAAGCTTCGAATCATCCGGATACCGTTACTCTATTAATAAAAGGTATTCAAAGGGAAGAAATTCGGAAATTTAACGAGAGCGTTATAAACGATATTGGCGTGTCGGGGGAACGGAGAACTTACCTTGAGTCGCTCGGTGCAACAGGGCATGGCAGCGAAGATATCGTAGCTGTACATGGTTCCAAGGACTAAGCTAGACCCGTCCCACGTCTGGGTACAGCAACGACAACGCACGGGCTGCCCACCGCTGCCTTCCAGGCAACTCATGCACACCGCGGACAAGAATTGCGTGCGACCTTCCACCTTAACCTGGAACAACCATCGCGGGGATATCGGTACAGATTTATCGTTCAAGTTCACGGCCGTCGTTCCGCTCCCGCCTCGACTCTGTCCGTCACGCGGAGACGTGACCGGAGTTCCCCACTGGTCGAGGGGGACCTTCTGGAACATTCCTAGTCTACGACGGGACTGCCGAGCTGAAATTTCGACTTACCTCGGCGCAGGCGGACGAGTGTTGTCTCGGTGAGAGGAAGAAGGTGCCATCCACCAGAGGATACCTGTCGAACACGAGCATCGGTGCCCGGCAAAGGACACAGGATACTCTGGACCACTGCAGCGCGGCCAGGGTCGACAGGATGAAGCATCTGGTGTCGTCGTTCCCGTGATTCCCCTCGTCTTCCATCTGCAACAAAGGATAGCCAACCGTCAGCCGTGAGTTCTCTCTTGAAAGAGAAGGAGAGATGAGCGTACGAGTACACTCGATTAAATCTGCTGGCCGAGCAAGGAAGGGATGAAGGCATAAAACGCGAAGGTTCCGCCGATGAACCGAATAAAAAGCGTTTTCGTGCGCAATCTCGTTTCCGGTTCGCTCGACAGCGGCTCCTCGTCGTCGAGGCTCGATAATTCAAACGCGGAATTACCCGTTTGCCGGCTCGTGCGAGCACCGATAACGTCGGGACAACGAGACTAAAGGGTAAACTCGCTGGGATTCGGAACGAAGCGAGAATTACGAGCAGAGAGATCGGAGGGAGGGCCGGATACGCGGGAAAATATGCGAAAGGGCGCGGCGAACGGGGGTTGATTCGGGGTGTCTTCGATAGGAAAAGAAGACCATCTCCCCGAGCCGGGATAGGGACGAGCGAAATGTCACGTCCTTAATGAGGAAGGAAGGGGGAGGACGAGGGGAAAAAGAAGGTTGGTCTACGCGGAGGCAGGAAATGAGAAGAAAGGGATTGGCGAGGTGTAGGCGCAACGGGTGACTGAATAACGAGAAAGTTAGTGGGCAGAGAGAGGTTAAGGTCGGGGATAGGAGGATTTTCTGCCGGTGACGGGATACGCTTTCGACCAACAGACGTTTACAACCGCGATAAATACTCTCCTTTCTCCCAGCCGTTTTTAACCCCGAGAGTAGAAGCTAACGGACGTAACGTAACACGGATCGTTTAACCTTTCGGGAATACAAGGGCAAAATCGTTCCGAATTATCGGGCAGATAACACTATTCCGGTTTCCTATTCCTAGATTATGCCCGAGTCGAGTTCGAAGAGGAGGAGGAGGAACGAGAAGGAGAAGGCCAAAGGAGCTGGAGGAATGCCGAGGTCCACCGAGCTCGCTATTAGATCCTCTAGATCCTCTGCGGCTCCAGCCCTCGAGAAGCTAACCCGACGACGGATCACCACGTCCTTTGCCCGATCCCTTATTACACCCCCGTGATCCTTATCTCCGAAAACTTGATTCCCACCAGCCCCTGATACAGCTCCTTAGAAATTCCGAGCTTACCTCCGCGTCGTCGCACTTTGCGATCCTGCCGCGATTAAAAATCTATTTGCACGCCAGCGACTCTGTATCCATCGCGCGTACTTTCGATCGTTTTCCGAAGGACTCGAAGGTTTCCGAGTTCTCTGCCATCGTCCCGGGATACTCTGTATCGGCACGATCGAGGCTAGAAGGTTCTTCGAACGTGTAGCCGCGTCTAGGAACACCGAGCGGTTGATCGAGTGGCTGGAAGATCGGCTGGAGGAGGGACAGGACGAGGGCAGAAGGAGCCGGAGGATCGAGTCGCGAAGAAACGGCTGAAAAAGAGAGGCTCTCTCTCGCTGGTGAGCCCGCTGCTCGTGGTGCTCGAGGAGAAGAAAGGAGAGGCAGGTCTCTCTCTGCTGGCCTGTCCGTCCAGGCTGAAGGGAACGGACCACACTAACGCCACACGTCCATCCGTCTATCCGCGCAACCCGACCGTAGGAGCATAGAGCCGGAGAGGAGAGAAGAGAGAGGCCTCGTGTTTCAACGGCTCGAATAAATAAATTGGATTGGTCTGGCAACTTTTCCAGCCGTTCCCGCTGCAACTGGAAACTGATCGCGCGTGGGTCGATCCGTGGGAGAAGCACTTCAACTTTTTACGAGTTCGATTAGAGGCTCGAGAGCGGAGAACGAGGCAGAGAAAGAGAGAGGGAGAGAGAGGGAGAGGGAGGGAGAGGCATTGTGCCTCGGTCGGCGCGATTCTTTTTTACTACCCTGCCCAGTCTTTCGAAGGAAAACGGATTCGGTTGTTTGCCGAGGGACAATTTCCTGAGATACGTAATTAATGTCCCTGGGCCGGCTTTTAATCGAGCTACCTCGCCGTTCTGTCATCGCCGCGGAAGAAAGAGCAGACAAAGAAATTACAGGCGCCCGGGGTGAGAAAGTCCAGAACGCGTTTAATCGCGACGAGGAATTGGTCGCGACAAGAGGCGAACGACGGATATACAGAGGAAATAGCGGGAGAAGGAAGGGAACGCGAAGGGAAAAGGAAGAGAAAAGGAAGGGAAAACAAAGGGAAAGGAAGAAAGAGGAACCGGCGTGGACGGGATCGTTAGGTAAATACGGGAGACGGGGAGGATTGCGAGCGATTTCCCACCCCCGAGGTTGATTCGAGGTCGACTGGCCCGGAAGAAGGAGGCGAAGGTCGCCGTCCAATGCGGATAATTTCGTCGCGGCGGCTAAAAGGCCAAGGGGTGAAAGGAAAGCGAAAAAAGGAAGGGCGAAGGGCATAAATCGGTGCGTATCGTCTAAGGGGTGGGGCGTGACGCTCGGCGGATTACGATGCCGGCGTCGCGGATTATCGGAATTCAATAATACCGGCCGGTACAAATAAATATAAAAATCGGCCCGAGGCACGCGCGCGTGAACGCGAGCCTGCTCTCCCGTCGCCGAAAATAATAAAGCGGAGGAAACGAGCGGAAAGAAAAGAAGGTCGACGAACTCGTAAACGACCCCGAGGCTTCCGAGCTTTTCTGTAAATTTTATAACGCTGTAAAGCCACCACCGTGTTCGATAAATATCCTACTCCCTTCGTGGATCCGCGCGCGCGTGCGGTTACTCCTCTCCGACCCTCTCCGACGCGCCGCGAGAATTCTGGATGGCTCTCGATCTTAAAACCTCGCGCACCGGAAGGTACGGGAGATAATGACCGGAAGTGGCTCCGATACGTTCAGCCGCGGAGTTTTTACGACGGCCCGGGCGCGTAGCGATGGAACTGCAACTATACCCGAGTTGCAGCAGCCCCGAAATGACCGACGACGGAGAAGACGTTATTGAAAATACAGAGACGGTTTTCTTCTTTTTACGTCGGCGGCTCGGGGGAAGCAATTTCGAAAGGAAGAAACGAAGCGGAAAGGGAGGCGCGTAAAGGGGAAGAGAGATCGGAGAAGAGAAACGGTGGAAAGTAAAACGTACTACCGAGGGATTTGTCAAGACTCTGCTGCAAGGACGCTCTTATTTAGACCTTAACGGCGTAGTCGAGCGGCCATAGGTCCCGGGACGATAAAGCTCGGTTATATAGACGAGCATAAAATTCGTTACGATCGGCCTCGGTTTGCTTCCGCTTTTGTCCCTACGGCGAGAGCCCGCGTCTCTAAATATACGTCGAAGGGCACCGAGCGAAGAAAAAAAGAAAAAGAAAAAGAAAAAGAAAATATCGGCCGTCTTAATCTTTCGTTTCCCGTCCGGAGACTCCTTCAGCGGCGTTGGACAGCGCGGAACGTAGCCGTTGGCCGCAAATCGTTATGGGTTTAACCTCCCGTAGCAGCGCTACAAAACTAGGACGTTGAATGGGAGGGAATGTACAATGGTCGAACCATAGAAGTTCACTGGAGCAAGACCGGTAGCCGGAAACCTTACGCTCGTCGAGGCCCACTGCCACGAGCTATCGAGTTCTATACAATCTTCGAGGATTCTTCGACCCTAATCCCCCTTCGTAAAGGTTCGCCGCTCTTTTCCTCTAATCCCGATCTGTCCCGTTCGATGCACGAGCAATTCGTTGCGTCCACTCCGAGCAAAAGCCCAACTTTCCCCGAGCGAATCATCTCGAAAGGTACGCCATTCATCCGCGGGTATCCGAGTTTTCCCTGCGTTTCCTCGATTCGTCCGAAGCAAACCCGAACCGAACAGAAGAACCTCCGCGAGGGCCCGGTGTCCCCTGTTCGCGGCACGAGTTTCTCCTTATGGAGTTCCGCGAAGGAGCCGGTGCCGGCTCGCCGACTGCGATGAAACTTGGCGCGACGACAGTCGATAACTATCCGGGCGAAGACGTAAAGACAGCGAGGAGCGAGTAGCCAAGGTACCCGGAGCAGCTCTCGGTACACAACAGCGGCACGGCACAAAGAAAGCTTATTAAGAGAGGCTGCTGCGGAGTGTTTTGTCGAGAAAAATGCCGCTTCGCCTGGAGAACTTCATCCAGTCGGGCAATTCCCCCCTCGCGTCCTCGTAAATACAGAAACGAACGAGTGGGTGGATCGTTGCGCGAGCAGTTAACGCGTGTAGCGAGGGTTCGCGAGCGTCTTCGAGCGACTAGCTCCGTTCGAGGGATTTACGAGCTCCGGGACAAAGGACGCGAGTACCGAGCATCGCTGGCGCGTGTCTCCTCGACTGGAAAAAGGAGCAGAGAGAGAGCGACTTCTCCCTTTTTCCCGATCCACCCCCGATACACCCTCGCCCCCGCTTCTTTCTATCGCCTGGCGCGAAAACTTTTTCGTTTTTCCCTCGTCCACGAAGGGGAGAAGAATCCTTCTTTTTCCTCTTCTTCTTCTACTTCTTGGCTGGCCGACCGTGTGTCACAGGCCTGACTGACCTACTGTCGCGCTCCAAAGGAAGAAAGCTCTTTTCTCTCCCTGTCGTGCTCCTTCGCGCGTGAAAATAATCGATGCCGATTCTCGGCGAGCTGGCTAAACGCGTCCCCCGCTCGCGCGTTTTCGCCCGGCAGCTTAACGCGCCCGTTCACGACCCAGTGGAGACCCGCCCGCGATTTCTCCGCGACAGATCGTAGCTTTAGCTTTCAATGGGCGACGAGTTGTCGCGTATTTTCTACCACTTACGATTTCCCGGGGGAACCCAGTCGAGTGCGGATCGAAAAATGGTAATGCCGACGTCTCCTCCTCCTCCTCCTTCACTTCTTTTTCTCCGACCCCTGTTGCACCCTGTGCCTCCTCTCTCGCCTCCGATATTACCGCGGTCGAACAAAGAACACCGAGTCCTCTCCGTCTTATCGTCGAGGTATTAATTAATACCGTATTATCCCCGATATTTGCTTCCCTCGACTCCGACGCAAGGACAATAAGACGTTCCTCCAGGAGGTCTCCAACCCCCGAGACACACCAGCCCCGTTCCCCGCCTCTCGAGGGAATCCAGGCAAAGTCCTTTTCTCTTCCCGTCGATGCAAGTGACCCACTGTCTGTTCCACGACGACCACGGAGACTACGTAGACGAGGACGAGGACGAATCGAACAAAGAAACCCTCTTTACGGCGCGCCTCTCTCCTCGCGCGAAAATAATCGATGGGATCGGTGTGTGTTGCTGCTCGGCGAGGTCCCCCCGCCGCGATTCAACCCAAGGGGGATGACGCGTGTACGGCGGCAGAGGATCGGGGAAACAGAAGGGAACCGACAGATATCGGGCGAACAACGCCCGACGGGACTTCTCCGAGCGAAATTGCGGCCCCTAATATTATTGACAAGCGATAGGAGAGACGCGCGGTGTCGTTGGCTGCTCGAATTTTATCGAGGGTGCCCGGGAAAACTATTCTTCCCGGGCGATAACGCGAGACGCATCCAATCCACGGTGGAATTTTAAACGGGCCGAACGAGGGTTCTTTGTTGCCCGATGAAATTCAATTCCGGCGAGGTGGCGCTTGATGGACGTACGAGACTCTGTCTCGATATCGGGAATAATGGAAGACGCGAGAGGCGCGGAGCAACTTCCGCCGAGAAGGGAAGAAAGGCCGAGGCGCAAATTCGCTTTCTTTCCCGGTTTCTCCTCCGGTTTTATATAATTCGGGTCGAGAGCTACGCGGAGCATTCGATGCACTCCGCGAGTGCCACGAGGAGGAAGAGGAGGAGGAGGAGGAGTTCGATAAATCAACGGGACAATGGGAGCGCCCCGACCACCGGGGAGCGGAGAAATTAAAACCCACCCCCGGGGGAGTCGGGGAAAGAAGTCGACTCCTTCGAGGTTTATCGCGCGTCAAATGCATTCCGCGCGGCAGGGACAAAAGCGGAGAGGAAGGTGAATTAAAAGCGGGAAAGAAAGAAGCCAGGTAGTCATTCGCAGACTAGAAACGAGGGGGAGAGAAGGCTCGGCGTCCCGACGCTTTACAAGATTTTTCCCGGTAATCCCCGGCTAAGCGGCTTACTCTCGATTTCCGCGTGGAAAGACGATTACGCGTAATTGCGATTGGAAAAAGGAAAATTGGAATTCGGGCCTCTGGCTTGGCGTTCGAGTGGACGGAGATTGGCGGTGCCACGAGGACTCTCTCTCTCTCTCTCGGTCTCTCTCTCTTTCGGTGTTTGGCGGCGGCTTCCGCTACCCTCCCGGCCGACTCGCCCCTTGCGCGTTAATTATGCACCACGAGCGGGGGAGGTCTGCTCGATCGGGAATTTTCGCGCACCGTGCGCGCCCGTCCAATCTATACCGTGTGTTCGACCAGACGAAAAATACCGGAAACGCGGACCAAGCCTTCGTCTCGCGATCCGCGTCCGCTCGTATTCAGCTTCTTCCACGTAAAGTTAACACGGACGCGGGAGTTTCCTCGTAGAAATAGAAATACACGCGCAGAGACGCGGGAGTAATTCGAACGGGTGGGGGAACGGGTTGCCGAATTGGAAAAGGACACCCGGTATAGCGAGAGCAGAGGCGTCGGTGGAATTAATTACGAAGGTTTGCAACGATGCGACACGTGAACGCCAGATAAAGGAATGCATTTTTCATGCACGCGAAAGGGTGGCCCCGGGTATCGCGGGACGATCGCGGAACACGCGACGGAGTGGAGAGGAGAGGAGAGGAGAGGAGAGGGAGAGAAGGGAAGGCCTGGCAACAGCCTCGTCGCGAACCCTCCGCGATTCGAGTCGGATAACCGCGCGTGTGACTGGCGTCATTGAAACAGTCCCCTAGATACGGCGCCGAGAATCACCGGTGCCGGAGAGAAGCAGCCGCGGCCGTCCCGAAGATACCTCGTATTTTATGCATTTTATCGATTAACCGGGGAAAAGAGAGGAGAAAGAAGCGGCGAGGCAGCGGCGAGGCAGCGACGTTTAACGCGAAACGATGAAATTTTACGTGCAGCCCTGCCAACGCAGGGGTTGTCGGATATTCTATAGATCCGATCGGCGGACCACCAGACGAGGCAGTCGATCAAAATTAAGGGTAAGCACGGCTCTTTTTCCATTTTATTATCTCGATTGCCGGTTCACTGGTCCGCGTGAACGGCAGAGAGGGTCGATTCCGTTTGACGACAAAAGAGAGAGCTCGCTTTGAAAAGCCAATGCTCTCTCCGCGCGTTAATCCAAGAATCGAAATTAATCCGGCATCCGAGCCAGCGAATCGAATCGCGCGCGAGCAACTCTCTGCTCCAAGGCGACGAGATTCCTCCCGAAAGACTCGGAGAGGAAGGAGGAAAAAAGTCGCGCGATCGCGAGCGGGGGAAAAAATAAGCGAGAACGGTCCAAGCGTAAAAACGAATGTTCCGCGCGTTCTATCGGAACGCAGATGTTCGCGGACGGGTTATCGCGATCGATCCATCAAAGGATGAAAATCATTTGTCGCGGCCAGCAGGGGGACGCACGGCGATAAATCGCAACAAAAACGCGCGAGTCGGCCACTTGGAGGGCCGCGCGTGAAGCGTGTGCCAACGTTTCGGCCGATCGGCTCGACAGCCGCGTTGATTGATATATACCCTCGAGTTCGGTGAAATCACGCTGGAAATTAAAAACGTTTTTCCGCCAGGGGGTGAGAGAGACTTTTCGTCTCGATCTCCGTGGCGCTCTTGGGGCTTCGAAAGGTCGATCGAGGGCGAGAGAGGTTGCTCCATTTCGGTTCAAAATCTCCGCCACGGCCACGAAAGACGTTAACACCGACGACGCGTGAAACGCGAGAACCACGGCTGATCGATCTCCGTCGATTTCCAAGGTAAAAAAAAAAAGTCTAGGCGCCTCGACGGAGGAGAAACCAGCTCGGGACGAAACGCATCGCGCGTGTAAAGGATAAAGAATTACCCTCGGACTCGGGAAGAAACGCGGAGAATAAAAAGAAGAGAAGACGGAACCACGGCTGAAGCGCGCTTTATACCGGGGGGTTTCGGATCTTCTCGGGTTTCGAGAGACACCCGGGGAACGTGTAAACTCGGACGTTTGACCGAGTTTACAACCTCGGCGTATCGTGTCCGTACAACGAAGCCGCGTGTAACTTCCGCGTACACGGTGTTCCTCGAACGATCTCGTCTCCGGCCTCGCGAAAATTCCCACCGGTGCTTACGGACGCGCGACAGCTTCGAATAATCCCCGTAACTCTCGCTCCGCGAGCTTCCCTCTTCCGCCATCCCCCTGATTAACGACCGCCGGTATCGACGACATCGTTTTTAAGAGCCCCGAGACTTGCTGGAACAAAAGCTAACACCGTTGTACCTGCGCGAACCACACCCCGCGCAAGAAGGAACCCTCTTCGGCATTACGCAACGCTGCCTCGGAGGGAAAGCAACGAGTGGATTTACGGGAAGAACGGTTTGGACACCCAGTGTACGGCTGCCTCGGCACCGGAGTCCTTTCCCGCTGAGTACGCGGGAGGAAGAACCGAGGGTTCGGGGCCTTCTCTTGTCCTTATAAATCAGCCACGCGTCGCCGAAGAGGTTAAGGATGGCCTCTTGCTCCGGGTGCGTTTGCGAAAGGTCGAACACACGGAATGCCAGATCGCCGGGATGCGCGCCGCCCCCACACGCACACCTATACACCCGGGGCTTATCCCTGGCGAAGGGTTGCTGCTCGTGGAAAGTAGGCCCCCTCGTTAAATTTATCGCGCCACGTCGTCCGCGGAGTTATGCGCAGCTTCTCGCGGCAGGGAGTCCGCTTTCTCGCAGAGCGTCCGCCGCCCTCGTCGCGACGCCACCCCCGACGCTACTTTCCTCTCTCTCTCTCTCTCTCTCTCTTCCTCCTTCTCACTTTCAAGACGCCGCGCCGCGTATTCGTAGCGAGATACTCGCAACGGCTAGTCGAATATTCTCCTTTCCTTTGATCTTCCGGTATCTTTCAGGAATTTAATATCGCACCCCGTGTGTCTCTGTCGCGGAATCGCGTTTCTCTTCCTACGAGCAAGGTCCTACGAGAAGAAGAAAGAGAGAGAGAGAGAGGGTGAAAAGACGTAGGACGGTGCGTAGATCAGAGGTAGAGGCAATCGTCCTAATTGCCGGACCGCACACCTCGAGTACCGAGTTAATCATTGCCGACATGCACACGCGGCCGTCCGGCAGAAATCCGAAGAGGAATTACCCGCTCGCCGGCGCTAATTTCTCCGGCTGTCGCTCGGAACCGAGGCCCGAGTCTCGAGCCCTGCTGGGACTGGCTCCGCGAAAAATATCGCTAACAAGATCCGCTATTTTAAGGACCTACGGGCACGGCGAGGAAGGAGTCGCGAGATAAATTGGAAGTTGCCGCGCGATAGTCATCGGCTCGATCTCTTAATTATCTCCGATTCCCACGATCGCCGCCGCACCCTCCGCCCCTTGGCAAACAAACCCCTGGGATCGGATAGAGGCGGCTGGAATTAGAAGGCGGACACGTTCGACGGGAGAAATTAGCATTGGGTAGGTCCGACTGGAACGCGGTCCGCTAATTGCGCGGACGTTTCATGCGCCACGCGATTCCAGCCGAGGAAAATTATAAATAACCGCGGCACGTAAGTATCGCGTGCCTCTCGATAATGCAAGCAGGCGTGGAAACGGCGTTTAAACCCTCGCGTACCCCACGCGCCTCGGCAGAACCGCGGGGCCGTCTAATTACCCGTTTAAGATAAGATTTTCCACGGCAGCCGATTCGAAAACTCGCCCCGGCGCGTAATAGCGTCTCCGGTTTCTTGACAAATTTCCTAATTTCGGGGCGATTAATTATCGGAGATCGGTGGGACGAGGCGGGGAGAGAGAGAAAGAGAGAACGGGCGCGAACGAGGAGGAATCGCGAGAGCGAGGGGCAGGAGGGGCGGAAAAAAGGAAGCATCCCCCGTGTCGAGGCTCGAACCCTCGGACCGGCGGCGATAAATCCAAATTCAAGATTATTAATAATGCACGCCGACGAATTGTCGGTGGCCCGGTTTTCCGGCGTAAACCAGTTATTGCTCTCCGGCCGTTTATTTCCTACGGGAGCCGGCACAGGCCAAGGGGGTGGCTACCCCCGAGGAACAAATCCGCGGCGTACCAGGGGTTGTTACCTCCTGTCTGTCAAAAATCGCGCAACGAGCCCCGGCGGCTGAATAAATAAATTAACGCCGAGACACCGCCTTTCCATCAGAGATCCCTCTCTCTCTTTATCTCCCTTTCTCTCTCCTCCTCCCACGTGAAATTCCCATTCTTTCGCGTACAAAGCATCGAGCATCGAAAACGACCAACGTCGGCGAAAATTGCCAGAGACGCCTGTAAATTTGCCGACCGCGATATTAAAATCCGCACCGCCGGCTTTATTCCTTTCGCGCGGGTTTCCGCGTCCGGATTTGCGCCGCGTTAATTCGCCCAAGGACTATATAAAGCCACCCCTGGTCGCTGCTAAAATTACGCCGACGCGTGCAATACGTCCAGCTGTAGCCAGGGGGGGGGGGAGATCGGAGGCGGAGGGCCACAGGGAATCAGCGTCGTGTAACGACAGGCGATTAAGCCACGCACGTGGCCAGAAACGCGCGGAACACGCGCGCCAGTGCATAATTAACCCGGTCGCGTTCGTAATCCGCGGCGAATCTGCCGGAAACCGCGAGGCACCAGCGCGTGGGTCAAGCCTCCAGAGATTTCCGCTTTCTTTTAAACGCCAGAGAAAACGCGCCGGGTTTTATCCCGGCCGATACGCCTGCCTAAGATGGCGCGCGTTAAAGTCGCGAGTTCCTCTGCTTAAAGCCAGACGGAATTATAGGATGGAAGAGGTCGGGAAAGGCGGCTTTACGCGCTCGCAGCCACCATGAAAATCCGGTAATGACGCGAAAACGGCCGGATTTGCCAGCGCCTCATCCCCAGGCGAGTTTCCCAGAGCCACTCCCGGATAAGAAGCTTTGCCGGCACTTTGACTCGATATTTTATTAATTATGTTTCGTCTAGGACTCGAGAGGAAGAGAGTGGGGAGAAGACGGGGATCGTAATTACCCGTGGTAGATTCGTCGTGAAATATCGGTCTGTAGGCGCCGATTAAACCGAGCTGAAACGCCTGCCCTTGATGGAGATGTAAATTCCATCGGATCGAGGAAAGACCGCGGGGACGCAGCTGCGCCAGCCCGGCAAACTTTTACCGAAGAAGGGAACTTAATCTCGACTTGTCTTACCAGAAAACAAGAGAACCCGACAGCGGATACGTTTTAATACTTAATAAGACCCTCAGGTATCCGGGGCGAACCTCGTGGCGCTCCGAGACGCGCGTTTTCACGCGCGAGAGCATGAAATTTTCTGTAATTGCGCTCGCGTATACGCCTCGATCGCTCGTGCACGCGCGTAAACGTTCGACGAACGTTTTCGCAAAAACGATACGGAAATCGGAGAAAATGGGATTTTTCTGAAAAGCGACGCGAAGACGCGTAGCGACGTCTCAGGTACGCGAACAAGAGCAAGCGCCAGTACGCGTGTACGAGTGGCGTGAGTCATTAGACCCGAGGAACGCTCCGTGAGATAAACAAGTGCATGCTAACTATAATAAACCAAAGTAAAAGGAAAACCGACGAACGTACGTATCCCGGCGGCTAAAAATAACGAGCGGACTCGGTTCGATTAAAGAGCAACGAGAGAATTTCTGTATTACTCGCGTAGATCCTCCGCTCGACGCTTCGAGACGAAGCAGAGTCACGCGCGAGAGGAAGTACACCGTTCTTTTCCTCTGGCGGACCGTGGAAATTCGGCTCGCGTACGCGGCGCGTTGCCAAACGAGGGTAAAACGCGCACGGCCTTTCGAAAAAGAGGGCTGCTCGCCCCTTTCCGCGTACAACTCGGAAAGAGAATTCCCAGCAAAGGACCAACCCCTTTTCGCCTCCTCTCTTCTTCTGCCATTCTATCCAGGGGAATGTAGGGTAACGAGATTCGCGTTCAGGTGGCCCAGACACGATAATTTCCTCGAGAGATCGGTTCCTGATTGCTGGGCGTGTCCCACAGGCCTGCGAAACGACCCTTCCTCGTGTTCCACCAGTTTGCATTCAGCCGATGCCACGGAAAAACGGAGATGGCAATCTCGGACCGGCCCTTCTCGTCTCGTTTTTCACGCCTGGCGTGTCTTTCGCGAGCAAACGAGGCTACTAACCTCCTCTACGCGTCTAAAACGCTTCGTTACCGATGCTAATCTGCTTCGCGGCAGAATTTCGAATCGCGCGGCTAGATCTTCGCGATTTCTTCGTCGACTACGAGGCGAGAGTGCACGGGACGGATAAACCGAAGATACGAGGAGCGTGGGCTTGCGAGTTTTTCCTCGAGTATGAATCGAGAGACGAGGAGGAGAGATCGGGATCGGCTGGCGCTGACATTTAAGACCAGTCCCGGTTCCATTGTCGCCGACACCGAACCTCGCTGCTCTGCCACAACCTCGACACCGCAAACTGCTCGAGCGCCAATAACGCGCAATTATCCAGCCGTGGTTCAACCGGCGCAAATCCGCTTCTGCCGTCGATTCGAAACGGCCTGGGCTCTCCCTCGATCCTCGTTACGCAACTTCGATCTCGCGTTTCGTTCACGCCTTCGCGCTCCGCGCCGAAAGAATTTCCTGCGTCGAGGCGGCCTCTTATCGAGTTTCGATAACGCGAAATTTAAAGAACTACCCGTGAACGACGACGACTACGACGAGACTCCGCGCGACGGAGATAATTTTCGCGCGAGCGTCTCCTGGGTACCCGAACAGCCGACGACGTAGGACGGATCGAGTCGGTGTAAAATTTAGCGCGGAGATATTCGCGGCGGTTATCATCCGCTCGATAACTGGCGCGAGGCGGAGAGAGCGCGAGGCGCGAGAAGGCGCGAGAAGGCGCGAGGCGGTTACAAATATAGCCGGTAGTGGCGGTGCGTGTACGCAAAACGGAGCGAAAGATATCTCCATCGGGCTGGCGGCGAGGCTAATGCACTCTAATCTAGCCTCTATAGATAGAGACCTCTCAATGCCATTCACTGCACGTACGCGTGCACGGGCTGCACACAGAGCGGCACCGAGCGATCCTCGCGCGAGCGTAGACCTTCGTCGCGACGGACGCGCGAGTTATTCGCCCGAGACGTGGCCGAGCATTCGCGAAAAATCCATCGCGCTTCCTGTTCCGCGGATCCGAGGCCGTTGACGCGAGCGTCGACGTGCCCGACGAGACGAGAAGAGAC
>NIJG01000193.1:3670201-3697472 GCA_002201625.1 Euglossa dilemma
GGCCAGCGTGCGCGCGCTTAACAGCGCTATTTAGAACGAGCCACGGGGTAAAAGTCGCGCGGTTCAACCTTGCCGGCCGCGTTTCCTCCCCGGGGGAGAGAGCCTTCGGAGATCCTTGAGAATATTTTTACGGCCGGTCGTTCTAAAGATAGGCAGAACACAGCCGCGCCGCTCTTGTTCTCCGTGGGCTGCGGTTACAACGCCGATCTCTCCCGGCGTCTCGATCAACACGACGCCTCGGCGTGAACGGCACCCCCCGACCCGAGGATAACTTACGCCAACCTCTATCTCCATCGCCTCCACCGCGACCAAACTCATTTGTCCGATTCTCTATCGCTTCTCTATCGCCTCGCTCCTTTACGTAATCTCCTCTCTCCTCTCCGTTGCTCTCGCGGATCCCACACGGAGATCTCTCTCCGTCCCCTTTCTTCTCCCACACGAACGAAACGCGTCGCAAGACGGACGAGTTTGACCCACTCACCTATATGACTGGCTCTCGTGTCGCGGAAATTAAGCGATAGTCGCGGAATTTTTAACCAGAGAGGAAACTCGAAGGAGATCCGTTTAGATCTCGACCGGAGCCCTCGTTGGTGGTGAAATTCGAAGATGTCGCGATAGGCAGCGGCCACTGGAATAGCAGGTATGGCAGAAAGGGATTTACGCGTGACGGAGAGGCCCCTTCGCGATTTTCAGCCGCGCCCCGGGATTGTTCGCGCTTTACGACGCGCCTCCGCGGCCGAGGATCGTTTATAACGCCCCTAAATCCGGGACTCGCAACGGGCCGCGGCTATGTCACCGCGATATACGACGTATAAATACATAGACGGCGTATAAATTCGCCGGACAGGAAGACTCGCGGCCATTTTTATCGTTATCCAAGTCGATGCTGCCCGGCCGAGGTTTATTCGCAGCTACGCGCGATCCATGGTAATCGCTCGCGCGAGATTTACGACGGGAAAGGATACGCTGAGCGGATCGCAGGAGGATCGAGCATTTTTCCGTAACCTCGTTTGCCTCGAGTCGCGAATCTCGGAGGGACGAGCGTTCGCCGGAAGTGGCGAACTCGGAATTCCTTCGCGATTGTTCGCGACACGAGCAACCACGCCGAAACTCCGTTCCCCGACGCAGCTGGCAACTTTGGTATTAATTAAAACTCGGCGGAAGTCGAGGACCAAGTTTCGATTGTTTCGCTGGAAACGGCGGGTAAGATCGTCCGAGCAGTTTCGCGTCGAGTCCAACTCGCGAGTCTTCCTCTCGCTCTCTCTCTCTTCGCCAACTCCGTTTAACGCTATCCTGGTCGGTCAAATTGGCAATGAACGAAGAAAGGACTGCGATTCGCGAAACGAGTCGAGATACGTCCGTGAACGAACTTACGAAGCACCATTGTTTCGAGATACAAAGACCAAGCGTGTAATACTTTGTTATTAAGAATAAAGTAGAGGAGGGAATAAGATAAGAAAATTTTAGAAAAATGGAACAAGAGACACTACAAATTGATTATATCGATATTAATGGTTCGCCTTACCGTTCGAGTTGCGATGACGCGTGTCAACGGGAACGTTGGTCACGCGTCGACGAGGAATAACACGTAACTGAGGCTGAGAGACACCGGCGAAAATCAACCTGACCCAAGACGCTTACGCTGGGCCCTATCCCCAAACCACGCCTCTCACCTGTCGTGTTTACGTTTGACCCGGTTTCTTTGCCACGAGTCTCGCGCGATATCGTGCAAGTTAAAAGAAACGGTGAAATTTTCAATTAAAAGCGTAAAAAACACCGCGTTGATCCCGGTAGATTTAACACTCGACGAGTCAAGACGAGTCAAAGACGAAACCAAAGTGTTTGCAAACTTTCGAACGATAGTGTACACGAGCGATAAACGTCGAGCGTAGAATTTTTGAAAAGTTCGTGAATAAATAGTAAATCTGACCGGTGACGATAGGTAGAGCGTTAAAATTTCCCATTCTAGGGACATTCCACCCGTCTCTGCTTTGCCTCGATTACAACGCGATTTCACCGATTCCTCTTCCGCTAATCGGACGTCCCCGTGGTACGAACCGCGGATTTTCCGCGACAGAAATATCACCGCGCCTCGGAGAACGGAAACGACCGAAACGGATGCTCGGCACGCGCGGTTTCCTGCCCCCGGTGATCGTTTTTTTTTTTCGCGGCGGGGCCATTTTTCTTAGGGTATGGCGCGGGTCTCAGAAGTCACGACTGGTTTTCATCGCAGACGTATCGCTGGCCGAGAGTTCCCCGAAGCCATCGTCGGCGCAATTTCCACCGGAGGCGGGCACAAAGGTGTCGACAAACGTCGCGGGGTTGTCGGTGCGGTTATTTTTAAGCCGACGCGGAGGTACGAGCAGCTACGCCCCCGGTTCGTTTAAAGGAATCATCGTCCATTAAAAATTTCACGGAACCGACACGCTCTCTTTCGATCCTTCCTCTTAATGAGAGACTTCTCCTTCGCTGAATACAATCGAAATTGCCACGGTTGCCACGTCCACTCGACCTCTGCGACTCCTCCTCCCTCTTCCAAACCGTTCTCTCGGTATTCTCGAAAATCATCCACCCCTCGATTCTCGATTTCCGTTCGAATTCCAACGAATTTCGCGCGCGTTCGTGGATGGTGACGCGCGTAGGCGGCGTGAATCACCGTCCACGCGGCGTCGCGGCACGCATCGCGGCTTTTCCTTTTCAAACGCGAAGGAAATTCGCGACAGCCACCGGTTGTCAATTATCCCTCCGCGCGCACTCGCCATGCAAACGAGGGGACGTGGCGACTGGATGAAAGCCGAGCGGAGAACACGCGCGCGGCGGCGTCGGCGGTGGCGACCGCGACGACGACCGCGGCGGCGACGACCACGACCGACCGGAACGACATCGAGGCAACGGTGTAGAACAGAGAGGCTACACCACCAAGACCACGTCCTCGCCCGATGTCCCGTAATAGCCAAACGGCAGAAAAACCCATTGTTCTCGCAATAATTGGCCCCCGGTGAGTTATGACGCGGGAACGTCGTAAAGTCTGCGGCGACCGGCCGTGTGCGCCTTTAACGATTCTCCGCCTTTATGTATTGCACCCCTCGAAATGTCGCTGCTGGTTCGCAGGCCCGTTTCTACCATCCGCCGCCTGGCTACCAAGTCCCCGTACGCGGGCCACGTCTCCGATGAACTTCGGAAATAGCAAACAGTACGCGTAACATCGCCGCTTTAACGTTACAACCACCGAGTCGTCTTCGTGGAAACGACTCGCGTCGGGATTTTCCCTTTCGTTTTAAGCAAACCAGCGTTGATTCGCGTCGAAGAAGAACCGTGCTTCGCGTATTTACCCGTCTTCGTTAGCCCACTGAATTCGCTAATATCCTATGCCTTAAAGTAAGGTATAAGCAGGTAATTTTAATACCTTCGTTATTACCATCGATATCTTTGATTCGTAGGATTTTAATCGGTTCGTATCAGAAAATTCGAACCCACGAATAGCGACGAATAGCTAAAGGCGAACGCTAACCCATCGCAGCCTAAGATCACTGCCGCTCTAAATTCCGAATTTTACGCTAACGTCTTGGTCACTATCCTTCGCGATTTTTCTTCCCGTACAAGCGTGATCGATCTCTCGATGTCTGCAGTTACTCCGTTTCTTCGATATTCTACTCCATCTCCGTCCGTTTCATTGGCGACCGTGCTAGGCTCGGCGTGGAGGGATCAAAGGTAGTTTCGGTACGGAATAGGAAACCGTCCGAGGCGAGGATGATTTATTCGGCAAAGAGTTTCGGTGGAAGGTGGTATCCGGCGATTCGAAGGCGTAGGAGGATAAGCGCGGACGGTCGTTCGGTCGTAAATCGTCGGAAGCGGGGAGTTTCGAGGACGCGAGACCGCGAGAGCCGAGGACAGAGGAGGAGCGGACACGCGTAAAACCGCTCGGAACGATTATTCGCGACCGGTATCTGCGGGCGGAAGTCGAGGTGCAATCTTCTCGCAGCTGCCCGATAAACCGAATGCCGCGTTGGCCCCGCTCGCGTGGAAAAGGTGACGTTTCTACGCGGAAGCACGATCGAACGCCGCAGACGAGATTGGCTTCGCTCTACGACCAGTTTTTTCCGCCGCTGCTCCGACTCTCGATTCCCGGACTCCGACAACAGGGTTACCGGGCTACTTCTTCCATCGGACCACCAAATTCCCCGCCATTTTTCTCATTCCGATATCGAAGGATCGCGCGGGAGGAACGGTAGGTCGGCCAAACGCAAATTGATAGCTTACAGAGACCCAAATCCACGATTACGTAGTATTTTTATTTAAGCCGCGTTACAAATACGAAAAGACGTAATGCTTTAAAACGAGAAGAAAATTTTTCAATATCTTCGATGCTCTCTTTCTTTCACTTTTCCGTCTATCGATCATTTGTTCGATAACAGTTAACGGTAATCCAATAAAAAGACTCAGTCCATTCGCGCAAATCTCAAAAATCGAAGCGAACAACCGATCAGCTGCAAGAATATAGTAGCCCCGCCGTTAAACTGGACGTACTAAACGCGATTTTTCTCCACCGGATGCTCGTTAACTAGACACGACGAATTAACTCTAACCTGGAACTAATCATTCGTTGTTTACTAGCGTCATTATCGTCGCTATCTTCCGACGTTTCTTCGCTCGCATTTATTCGCATCGGACGAGACAAACGGTAATTACCGTTCGTTTCGCGACCAACGCGGTTTACTACCGGCACGTGTTAACTCGTCGCCGCAAATTTCCCCGGCACCTGCGTACAGCACGTTTTCCACAAACAAACCGATCGTTTAACGCGTTCGTCCGATCTTCGACCGAGATTCCGAGAGACGAACTACCGACGTATCCCTGGCGTATTATTATCCTTGGATAACGCGAGTGGCGGCCGATCGGGACAGAGCGGATTGGATGGCGACACGCGGAGAGCCAGGGGGCAAAAAGCAGCGGTCGCTGGAAGTCGGCTAGACGGAGGTGGATAGAAATGCCTGGCGCTTTTCCGCGAGCCACGCCGGGCATTCCATTAGCCGAGAGATCGGGGCCGGATAATAAATTAAAACGGGCCTACGTGGCCGCAGAACCGGTACTCATCGCCGTTCCCTCCTCTCTCTTTCTCTCCCGCGACCGCGTCTCTCCCGTAGGTGGTTCAATTAAACGACCGGCCGAGCGTGCAAACGATCTCGAAATCAATGCCGATCGACTCCGCGCCGCGATCCTTCTCCGCCATGTTCCCCGACGGAGAAACAAGCGTCCGGTGTCTTGTTCGCTTCCGTTGGAAAAACGAGCAACACGCGCCGGTCCTCGGGGGTATATCCCAGCTCCCTTTCCATCTCTGAAAACCTGTACACGCCTATCGCGATGGGCAATGATTCCTGTAAACGCGTCGAGCGCGTGATAAAAGCCGAGATAATCACCGGCGAATCGTGTATCGGATAGCGGTCTACTCGACGCCGACGACAGGTTCCGCGCCAGGACACCCTCCTGTCGTCGATCGGCGTCGCGGCCAACCACCCGGCAGATTTCCACCAGTTTCGAAATTCGTCGTGGCGAAATTTCGAGAATTTTTCTACTCGCAATTCCGCGGCGTTAAGGGATGAAACGGACGGAGACGTAGAGACGGGGGACACCGATTTCCCGTGAATCGCGAGCGATGGCCCCGCGCGGCCGGATGAACGGGTTCGAGAGAGGTCGGAGGAAGAAAAGGAGGCGCGACTGGTCAGCTTTTTCGCCCGACATCGTCCCCCGGAGAGCTAGAAACCTGAAGAACCGGCGAAAAGAGCAGGGGGATCGGAAACGGAGACGGGGGAGAGAGGGAGGAGAGGCGGAGGGAAAGAGAGACTGCGTGGCAGCGGCCTGCCAGACTGGTCTCCCCTCTCTCGGGGAGAGAGAGATCTCTTTTTTCGCCCGGAGATCCACCACGGAACCAGATCGCGATCCAGTTCGCGCGACGATCTCTCGTTACCTGGTTCGAGATCGGGAAAAATCGGCCGCCGTCCTCGCAGCACAGGCTACTTACCCGGCCAGACGCGCGTTTTCCTCGTTAATTAGCCAGATTACCCGGCCGTCGCGGAGTATATCGCCGGTTCGCGATATTCCGGCCGGTGACGCGCGATCGCATTTTATTTGCACGGGGGGAATCGAGGCGCGATACAAGGAGATTGGAAAGCCGACCGGTATCGAATGCTCGATAAAGTGCACGGTCGAATGGAGATCTCTCTCCGCGAGCGTGGGCGCCTTGCTACTTTGTAATTTCCATTTCCTGTTCCATACGTGTCCCTGGCGATAGTACAGCCGCGTAACGTAATTGCAACAGGAATGCACTCCACCCAATTAGCAGGAACGCGTAACCTGGCCGAAGAAACTCAACCCTGCCCACCGTTTATCTCCGTTTATCTTCGGACTCGGACGATGATCGCTCGATCAAGCGCGTAAGCCTGCGAAATCGCGGCGATTTTCACGCGCGTCGCGGGGACGATCGGCGCGCGCGCGCGCGCACCGGTAGCACCGGGATGGAAATTGGCAGATCGGTCGGAGCAGGTACGACTACCGGCAAATAGAATATCGACTAATTTGGCAGCGGTTGCGTGGATCTGGGATCTACGGCGGCGCGCGCCGTCCGAGGCGCTCCGAGGCGCTCCGAGCCTCGCGAGGAGAAGTCCGTGCAGATTTATCTGACAACCCCGTTGCGGAGGCTCGGCGGAGCCCGTAAATTATAGCTGGACTTAAACCGTGCTCGAGCCGAGAGTTAGATACCGTAGGCTCGCGATCGCGTGACGAAGAAACCTCGCGGCCAAGGATAATAAATGCGCCTGTGGACCACGATTCGGGCCCGCGATTCTTTTCGCCTGGCGCAGCTGGCGCACGGCACGCCACGGCACGGCTCCGCTCCGCTCGGCTCTCCGTTCGTTTCGCCTGCACGGCCAGATTTAAATACCGAAAATAATTTCGCGCGCGCGAGCGCGCGATACCGAGCCACGACAGAGACGACGCGTGCTCTCGAGGACGAGGAGAAATCGTGGAAGGGTTTCGCCGCGACCCCCGTTGTCGCAGCTGCCCGACCACGTTTTCAAAAGCGGTTTTACGAGCCTCGATATATCGACGGCCCACGTCCGCCGAGTTTCCACGGGTAGATTGCCGGCCAACTACTACGACCGATCGTAAACCTGTAACGAGCGATCGTCGTTAACTTCGCGAATTAGCGGGCTGACGTTTATTAGCTGTAGACCCCGCAACATTTACAGCGACGCCGACCGTTCTTAAATGAAGCGATTCTCGCCGCGTTCCCGCTAATTCTACATGCCCGTTTTCGCGTGGCAACTCCTCGCGTTCTACCATAGCGCGTGTCGCTTCGATCCTTCCCTCGTCTCGCACCTCCCGAACCGACCGATCGACCACCTACCCAACGCACCCTTATTATTTTCTCTCTCTCTCTCTCTCTCTCTCTATGTCGCTGGGTAACGGCTCATCCCCCTCGAGTCGCGGCGCGTCCGCTCCGTTAACCCCGAAGAATTCCGAGCGAGCGTCCCACACGCGTGTCCCGATGATCTCGAACGAGCCGCGAGAACGAGGATCGCCAGGAAAGCGATTATTCCTTAACGGAAACGTTGTCGACCGGCTATCAACGATGTAGCGAGAACACGAGGGAAGGGTTGCCTGCGAAGGGAAGACAGAAGGAAGGCAGAGAGAAGAAGCAGGCCAGAGAGAAGAGAGGAGAGAGGAGAGGAGAGGCGAGACGCGGTTTGAAGTGGCACTCCCTGTCTGTCGACCCACGCCAGCTATCTTGCGGCCTGTCACACGATATTATTATGTGCACATGCCCATGTATCACGGACTACCTGACAGATCGGACTCGTATCTATACGAGGCGGCTCTCTCGGCTAGGTGTGGTTACTCGGTACTCGCGCGGCTGCTCGTGTGCGTCTGCCCGCCGCGTACGATAAAATAAACGAGCTTGTCCCGTCTCGCCGTGCCTCTCCGCCTCTCTCGCTCGCTCGCCCGCTCTCGCCTATGCCTTCTCTCCTGCTCACCTGACCGACCTGCACACCCCCTCCTCGCCCTGCCAGCGCCGGGTATAAGCGACGACCGACGCCGCTGCACACCGGAGTAACTTTTAAGGTCACAGACCTCTCCGAGAGCCGTGTTCCTCCCGTGCAAGCGAAACGAGGGCGAGACCTCGACAGAGTCCACCGAGAAAACCTCCCCCTGCCTCCCGGCCCCCTTCCCCTCTCTCTCTCCCTTTTTCTCTCTCGCCTTTCTTCTCTCCTCGCGAGCGCGGATCGCTGTTCCCGATGCGTATCTCGAATTACAGTCGGTTACCGATCCTCCTCCTCCTCTTTCTCTTCCTCCTCCTCCTCCTCCTCCTCCTCCTCTGGCTCTCCGGCCATCGGCGTGCCCCCCTTTTTCCACGGCTATGGATCCACGAAACCGCGAAACGCTCGCGAGAGGGCCGCAGGAGAGGAGTTGGCGTCGGTGTCGGGTCGCCGAGATAGAGAAAGTGGGTCTTTCTCCCGGCTCGCGAGCACCTTGTGCCCACCGGGGGACCGCGACGAGGGCCAGAGCAGCGTCGAGGGATTTCGGGGTTGATGGAAGTAGGGCACGAGGAGCGGAGTAAAAAGAAGAAGGAAAAAAGGGAAAAAGGAGAACCGCGCGCGAGGTCGGATACGCGTCTCGATATTCAGCGAGAGGTTAACGACCCGGTGACGAGGGTCGTGGACTGATTAGTCACGTAGCTGGCGCCCACGTTGACTAGAAACGAGATACGCGGCGACGCGTTGAAGAGCTGCCAGAGGACGAGCGAAGGCGCTGAAAATCGTCCGCCTCTACCTCTCCGCGTTCTCCGATTCGTACACGCCCGGCTGTAAAAACTCGCGTCCGAGACGGGAGGGGAAGAGAGGTACAAAGACGAACGCGTTTTCGACGTTCGCGTGTAGATATTATCACGGCAGAAAAATCGTCTTCGGGACGGCGAGGAGGACGGGGAGGGAGGTACGGAGGAATATAAAGAGGAGGAAGCTCGATAAGGCGACCGCGAACTCCCCCTGGATTCCTCCTCTGCGCCGTGACTGATTGCAGGTACGTGCAGCCGCACTCGGGTTCGACGAGTGTGACGTAACGATAATTGCATAAATCCTAGGCCGAAGTTGGATCGCAGCTGCGCGAAATCGCGGCGCAATCATCGCGGCGGATCTCGCGACGCGACTCGTAAATCACCGCTCGATTAAGAGGAGATCGTCTTGCAACACCCACCGCTGCAACGCGATACGCGGGGGCGCGGCCCCCTTCGGGGACACAATGTCACTCGCCCTTGCACGAAATACCATTTTTCTTCCCCTCCCCTCCACCGATGCTCCGTCATTCCACCGAGCGCGTCTCTCGTAGGAAGCTGATCCTCTCCGTTCTCGCATTTCTGCGATTTTTCTATCCTTCGGAGAAGTCGGATTTAAACGCGGACGGAAGGCGATTAAAGGTAAAAGTAGGTAACTCTGGCCGACGCGTGTCACGATTTTGGATACCGCAATCAGGTTCGCAAAGGCCATGAGAAAGATTCGGAGTGGTAATATGGTACAAGGACGACAACCACCCCTTGGGACTTGACCGGACCGCGCTCCTCTCCGTCCTTTTTCTCCGCTGCACCTTTTCCCACTCCTCTCCAGGCCTCCGCGTTCATATTGCACAACCAATAACCGGTCCCTGGTGCTGATTTCGCGGTGAACGCGTCTCTCTCTCTCTTTCTCTCCCTCGTAACCCGCACACACGCGTGAGAAAAGGATTCGAGGCTCGGATAAAGCGACGACGAACCCGCCGAAATATTACGTGTATCGCGTGTACAAAGATTTCTTTCTGCCATCGAGATCGCCGGTAGGATGTTGCGCAATTTTAAATTCCAGATACATTTCGAAAACTCGCTCGTTTCCTGTCGAGTTACTCCGCGTCGAACACGCTACGCGATATTCCACTCGGTGGGTAAAATAAAAATATCGCGTCGCTCGATCTCGGTTGATCGATTATCGTGGTTCCACCGATTTCTTCCGAGTTTTTCGCGATACTCCCGAGGAGAAACGCTAGGCGTTCGACTTATCGGCGAGGAATCTACTTCCACGCGTTCCGAAGACTTGGCTCGAGGAATTAGCGGAAGAATTAGCGGGAGAATCGTCGAAATAACGCATGCCTTGGCCTAATCGGATAAGCAGCGAGCAGAGACGCACGTGGGCTCGTCGAAGCGTCTCTGACAGCACAAAGGGCCTTCGCCGAGCGGCCGTGTATGATTTACTCGCGACGACGCGCCGCGTTGATACCCGTGAAGCAACTGAGCGCTAATAAAAGCCGGCATATCCCGATTCAGAGGCCTCGACCACGGCCGGGAGAGCGCGATACGACGCTCGAGCGACGACCGCCGGGATCCGAGAGGATCCGAGAGGGTCCGAGAGGAACGCGGCGCGCGCTCGCGCCTCCTGGGAACGAACGCGCGCATCAAATCGCGCGTTCGCGTGTCGCCTTCAACGACACGGCCATATTTCCCGGGTTTACTGCCAGGTATAAATTCCGGCCGAGGGCGAATTACGATCATAGGCTAATCCGCCACGGCACGACCGCGCTTTCGCCGCGAGAATCCATCGAGCCGCGCTCTTCCGCGAGATAAACTCGAGATAGCGCGGAGAATCCGCGTAAGGGCTTCGTGGAATGGATTTTCGATGGTCAATGGGAAGGACGCGTTCCGAGACGTTTCGCGAAGATGGCGAGGATAGATAAGGTGGAATTGGTTTACCCGTGTAGCTTCTGGCGCAAACGAGAGAGTCGTCTCGGGTGGTCTTTGCCTCGAGAAATGCTGCTTACCTGAAACAGAAAGGAACGTCTATGTTAATTAACCTTGCCCTACGATTTCAGTAATCGACGACAAAATTCGCCACGAGTCATTTCGTTTGAACGCAGTGACGAATAACGCGTAATTAAGACGGAACCGATTCCTCTACTATCGGTCAGGGACCGCTCTATTATACGCCCAAAATTTTTCGTACGGTAGAGCAGCGAAAAAGTTGCAAGGACGTAACGTGAATAGTACTAACCAAACTCTCGGTTCAAAGCCGTAGAAATTCCGGTGACGCGTGGCACTATCAACAACGTCGGTCAGGCGTCGAGCGATCTCGACCGAACGCGTCGAAGAATAACACGTAACTGAGAGAGGAAGACACGGACGAAAACTGACCAGGAGCCTGGCCAGTGTTTTGTTTACATTGGGCTCCGTCGAAACCACGCCTCTCAACCGTGACACTCGTGATTTCCTCAGCCCGAGTCGTAGACCAAGCGACCGAAGCGCGTGTTTGAAACGGAATAGGATCGACACGGTCGTAAACATCACCCGAAAATGATATCCCGAAATTTCCTTTGGACATTGGAAGATTGCATTGTTCCCGCGCGGGACAACCCCTTTCGAGCGATCGAAATAGCAGAGGCACTGGCGAGACGTTGGGTGGTCGGAGCGTAAGGGAAATATCTGCCTCGGCCTTGTTTGCCCGCACGCTTCCACCCCGAAAGGGCTGGGGTGTGCGCGTAATGAAAATGGCCCCTCGGCCCGTGTCTCTGGTAATTCGGCGCAACCCCTGACCGCAAGCCAGCGAGCTGCGTCTTATCTAAAAATGGCCCCGATGCCTGCTCGTCCACCCTCTCATTATAGCTCGGTAATAACCGTCGTACCTCATGCTACCCCCGGAGCAGCCGCTCGATACATCCCGCACACGATCGTCCTCTGCGCTTTATCAGATGGATATCCCTTTGTCCGTGGCCCGGGGAAACCGGTCCGTTTATTGCGCGATGCTGGATTATTGGCCTGTTTGCCGAGAGACACCGGAGACTGGAAACGCTGGTGCTCGAGTCGCGAATAATTCTGACCATTCCGTGGCACATCCCCCTCTTACCCTCGGGGATTCCACCGGATCCACGCGGCGCACACGGATGACGAATACACGCAGTGGCCAGGCTTGGGGCTTTATCTTCGCGATAATAAGAGAAATTCCTCCGGGAAGGACCAGACCGGGAGAGAGACTCTCGCGAATCGCAGCCGAATTATTCCGAGACCGGTGGTTGGTGGTGGTGCTCGTTCTTGGTCTCTTAACGCGGAGAACTCCGCGACGACGACGAAACACCGGTCCTAAACCCGGCGTGTAACGTTAGACGAGGCTACACACATTGTGTCCGAGAATAATCCGAGCGGCTGGGCGAACCTTTCATTATGGCCTGGTAATAACCAACGTGGCATCTATGCTGGAACCAGCAGGCCACGGACACGCGTGTACGTGTCCGGCAGATCCTGCCGGCAGATAGGATGCCTCCGCTTCGGCGGATCGTGCAGAGAAACGTGCGCGAACGGAGAAAAGGACGGCGCGAAGGGGCGGGAAGAAGCGGGAAGAAGCGCAGGGGAACCGGCAGCATACGTCCGTCGTTTCTCGTGTCGTTTATCACGAATCTCGTCCCATGGCCAGGACCACTGAAACAATGGCTGGATACACGCCTCCTCTGCCTCTCTCTCCGGTACACGGCCACCGATACCATCGTCGTCCAGGAATTAAGAGTCCACGCGCGGCTCCGCGATGTCCAGCAGCAGCCACTCCGCTCCTCTCCTCTCCTCTCCGAACGTTACCGCGCGCGATCTTCCGCGAACCTGAACCAGAATCCGGCGAGTTTTCCAAATCAAAGGTACCCCCCCTCCGAGAGGCCCGGAGCTAATCTTCGGGACGAGAAGGCAATCGAATCGAATCGATTGCAATCCGCGGCAACGAGCGAAGAGGAGCCGAAGCTCTAAAGCTCGACTGCGTAACGAGCCACGCAACGAAGTCCATAAAGCCCCGAAACAGCGCAATCCCGGCAAATCCTTGGTCCTTTATCACCAACGGCGAGTGATCCACGGCCTGGACCAGGCTTGTGCCTCGGATTCATTGCTGCCGGAATGAATAGACTCCATTTCCCGAATGTTCCCGGGCCAAACGTAGCTTTGTCTCGTATCGCTAATCCTAGCCGGCTCCCTAATTTTCCTTTACGACCGTTAACCACCTCGTCCCGTCCTCCTCGTCTCGCCGCGTGAATCACTCTCGGCGAAGAGAGAGAGCGTCGCGAGTCAACGCGCGAATCTCTGGTCCGGCCGTTCCACGACGCGGCTTAATTCCGGGCTCTTATCAGTCGCAACCTCCGACCCCGAGGGTAGACGCGTTACACACCCTGGACGAGAACGCTCTCGCTCTCCTCGTCTCTCCCAGATGAAAGACGTTATCTCGGCTACGCCGGGACTCGAGAAGGAAGGAACGAAGGATGAAAGGCGAGGATGTCTCGTAGAGCGTTAACACCTCGTCGGCGCTCGGAGACGCCTGCCGCGCAGGCCGAACTCGAGATATTATTCCGATTACGCCAAGTCTCACAGTGGGATTTAAGCTTTCCGAATATTTCTCGCGTCCCCTCGCGGCCCGGATCGGCCTAATAGCATCGTCGCAACCACTCGGCCGAACGGCTGCGAAGAAGGTGCCAACGAAGCCAGAAGCTATCTTCCCTAGAAAGGGGTGGTTTTCGCCGAGCGGCGATACGGCCAAGGGAGAGAGAACCGGGGAAGGAATTAGAAGAGGCAACGAGGAACCGTGTAATCCTGCCGCTACCAGTAATTAGCGATATTTGCATATCTCCGGCAGCGAGAGAGCGTGCCGAGGCAGAGCGGCAAAGGAAGAAGCGATTTACATGCGAATAGGCTCACTCGCAGCCCCGCGAAACCGACGTTCCCGTAAATAAAAACTGTTTACGAAGGATGCAGATGCCAGGGGAAGAAGGGCGGAGAGATCGTGAGTCGGTTACGAAGCACCGGTAGCAGCTGATCCAGGGGACCCTCGCGCGTATTCTTAACGAGCTCCGCGCGAGATCCATCCTCGCGAAAGATAAGGCGAATTCTCCGATCATCGGGCGCAAACTTTCGGCGATAGACCGCTCTAGCGTTTTGCATAATCGCGGCATAATTCGTCGGGTTTATCGTTCGTTCGTGTCCCTAATGTCTCGGAAAGTTTCGCGGCCCCGTCACAGGAAGGGCGTCGACAATGCCTCGTTAGTCGCTAATCGCTCCGTGAAAGAACTAGGATTAAGAGTTGTAAACCACCTTGCAAATTACTCGCTTCCCCTAACCTCGCCCAGCTATCTCTCTCTCTCTCTCTCTCTCTCTCTCCTTCTCCGCGCCTAATCGAACCGAGAGACGATACCCGAAGAACCCGAGAGATTCTATCGCGACCACCAGACGTATATCTCGACCATCGTTCGACTATCCACTATGGGCGGCATGGTACTTCTGGGCAACCCTTTTTCACCGTAGCAAATTTGCACCGGCAATCGCGCGATACCCGATTACGCGCCGAGGATAAATATCGGTAAATTATCCGAGTTCGATTTAACGGGTTTTATAGCGCGCGGAACGAGCGCCTCGGTTAATTTTCGGGTAACGGGAGAGGGTGAGAAAAGGCGAGAGAGGGAGAGAGAAATGGAAGGAGCAAGTGGAAGGAAGGAACGAACGCGCGGAGTCTGTAAAGTTTCCTCGAGCGACAAGGAGGGTGGCGAGACCACTAAAATTTTACTGCCGAACGCCCGCCCAATGAATTTGCATGGAAATTCGCAGTCGGGCCGAGACGTACACGTCGCGAGAATTAACTCGGTTACGTCTAATGAGCGACGAAGACGGTCGAGGCGAGCAACTTTGCCGAGCGGGTCTCTCGCTCCTCTCTTCGAAAAGACGAAACCTCTTCGCCGTCCGATCGATCGTAAACAACCTCGGATAGATCCGAGACGAAGAAGCGAAACGCTCGAACAGGAGGACACGTTTAAAGAGGAGCTGCGACGCTTCTATCTCGACGGACAATCGCGAGAAACCGCGAGTGCCGGGAATGAAACGGTGCCGCGGCGTTTGGAAGGGCTCGGGGCGCGAGAACGAAAGGGAAACCGGAGAGGAAAACAAAGGCGTGGAAAAGCGAGAGGAGGCGAGAGGAAGGGAGGAGGAAAAAGCGGAGGAAGAAGGAGAAGAAGGCTTTCGTGTCTCCGGGCGAGTAACGCCGAGAGGGAGCTCGTTTAAATTATGAAATTACCAAGTCCGTGTAAAAGCCTCGTCCCGTAAGCTTCTTATAGGAGTTAACTAACCTCGTAAAATTAGCAGGTAGGTGTAAACTTCCTTCTCCCTGGCAAGAACGCCCGCCCTCCGCGTCCTAACCCTCTCGTTCCACCCCTTCCACGGACGCGCCGTGTCTCTCCTCTCTCGTTTCCATCACCTCGTAAACCCCGGCCGAGACAATGCCGAAACCCGGCTTGGGCCCGATGGAACTCTCCCTCCCCCTGATCCTCGGTCGACGAACGCTCGCAACCCCTTGCAGCCGACATCCACCGAGTCCCGGCCGTACCTAAAGCCTCGAACCGCGGTTTACCTTCCTTTCGAAATGTCGCGGCAGGCCGCTGCCATCCAGGCACACGCAACCTAGCTTCCTCGGCGAAATTTCGCGAAACCCCGAGACGACTCCACCCTCTCGCACCCCTCAACCTCTGGTTAAGCAACGTACCACCTCCTCGTGAATCGAAAACGGAGATCGAAGCACGCAGCGTCCTCCTCCGATCGAGAGTGGGGTTCCCCCCATCGGGGATTCTCGACCGGCTCTCGACCGGAGAATATTCCAAAGCGGATTTTACATCTGGAGCATGGGAAGATGGTGGATTACACGGACGGAAAGTCAGCGGAGGCTGTAGGAATGATATCGGAAGAGAGCGTGGGCCTGGTATTAAGTTCTCGTTGCGCGCGGGAACGCGAAGTATCTCTGGCGTTACGTTTAAACGACCACCCCCGCGATCCGCTCGGCTCGGCTCTACTCGGCGAACGGCGTCCCGGAAACACGGTTAACTATCAACCGTGGTAGGAACACGATGGCGATATCGATTTGAAAGGAGAACAGAGAGAGGAGGCTCGCAGCGCACCCCTTGTGTCCGGAATTGGCTGCTCGAATACGTGACTCAATTTTACAGGAGGATCGGGGCTGATTTTCACCCTCGCCGCCGCGACTCGCGAGACATGCATATTTAGAACAAACAGAGCCCCCGGCCGGCACAGGCACGGCCTTATATCCCTTCCCCTTCTGGCGCCTCTCTTTCTTTTTTTCTTCCTTTTTCCTTCTTCTTTTTTTTTTTATTCGCCAGCCTCGCTTTGCATTTAAACACGTAGTTTGCTTAATTTATGCGAGCCTGCCTCGCCGAGGGTGAAAGGGTGGTCGCCACACGGCGGGAAGGGCCATTCAGCCCGGGCCAGGTATGAATAGCGCCGGCAACCGTCGAAACTTTGTTCGTTAAAAGGGAGAGGAACGTCTTGCGAGCGCCTCTTCTCGAGAAACCGGAAATTCTAGACGAGGACGTCACGGTAATTACGAATTCAACGTACCGCGCGCGCGCGAGTCAGGCTTTTGTCGATGGATCGGAAAACTTCTCTGCCGCTCGTTAACCGGTTACACCCCTGTTCCGCGAGGCAGGATTAAGGGTTTAGAGATTACTACTCCGTTACAACACCGATCGCCGAGTCGTTGCTCCGCTTATACCGAGGTGAGATTTATCGGGTTGTTGCCGAGGGTCGCGATAACTCTCTCTCTCTGCTCCTGACTAACGCGATAAAGCTTCTCCGAAGGGTAGTCGATGAAAACCTTTCGATGATCGGGATAGATAGCACGCGATAGGCTAGGTGTGTACCAGGGTTACTACAGGGTGGTCTTGTTTGGACTGAAATAATTGCGACACGGATTCGGGCCGGGAGAAGGTGGAATATGAAAATCCGTTCGGAGCCGAGAGAGGGTTGAAATTGACTGGTCCGCGTATCGAAGCTCCGGATCCGAGACGAGCCGCGTATTTGCTCTCGTCCGTTCCCCAACACGGCGCGAGAGGAGGAGGAGGAAAGGGTGAAACGTTGGGTCGGGGCTAATGAAATTAATTGGCGGGACCGTAGGCAGAGTCGGTGGTGTGCTCCTTAAACGAGAGGCCCATCTGCATTTTAAATTTCGCGCGAAGAAAACGGCGGCGCCGCGTCACGAATATAAATATCGACGCGGAAGGGGGAGGGAGGAGGGCGAGGGGTGGGCTCGGAATGGGTGCTCGGGGAGGTTTCGAAATAAAATTCGAGCGCGCTCGGCTTACGAACGATGGAGATTTACTGGGAAATTAAGAGCGGCGGGTATAAAATTAAAGGGAAAACAGCCCCCTCATCGGCGTCCGGGGCTCGTGCCGAATAATAATAATAAAAAGGAAGGGTTACGCGAGAGAACGCTCTCTCGACGAATCTCGGTTTTCGCAATTATTTTCGATTAATTAATCCGGGCCGCTCGCCGGGATAACGAGACACCGGCAGACGAACGACTGGCAACGAAACGGGGAACGGAACGGAACGGAACAGAAGGGAACGGAACGGAGCGCGGAACAATCGGATCTCGCGTGGAAAACGAGACCGCGGCGAATTAATCGCGACATTAATATATTCAGCGGAACAGAGGGCGCGACAAGGTCCGCGCGGAAGGTTCGTTAGGGAGCGGCGGCGGGGCCGAGGGGCAGAAGAGGAAATTGCTGACCGCAAACGCGGTCGCGTTGCGTTCAATTCGAAGCGCGGCGCGGCGCGGCGCGGAATGCGCGCAGTAGAATGGGAAAGGAGGTGGTCAGACGCGTCTGGTCGGAAGCTCGGACAAAAATTTCGCCCGCCAAATCGAGAGAGGCAGCGCGGCCGAGTGCGCGAGCCACGCCACACCCCGCTATTGTTAACGAGCGCACAATGTCACATATAATGCACAATGAGCTGTTCCGAGCCGACGCATTAATGCGACGCACAATGATGCGTGCGCGAGCCCCGGAACATCCGACGAAAGAGGTGGGTGGCGACCGCGAGAAACCGCGCTGCTTCCACCTCCTCCCCTATCATCCCTCTCTCTCCCCCTATCCCGCTCCCTCTCGTCCATTATTTTATAGCAGAACTTTTTAATAAAGGGAATCGTTAATAAGGTACGGCTGTACCTTTTCGATGAATATAAAGCGGTCGATGGACGCTGTATATTTCGCGATGTAGATATCGATACGGATAACGCAGCTTTCAGCGATTTGAAAACGACGCAATTGCGCGATGTATTGTTAATAACAAATCCATATTGCTAACAACAAATTGCGCAAAGTCCTAAAAGAACAGTCGATAAAAAAAAGTTGAAAAAAATCAGCGAATTATCGAACATTATGATCAAAAATTATCGGCAAAATCGGTAAAGTTCGGAAGTTTTCGTCGACTTCGGACTGACCACTGGGTATATAAAGGCCGCGCGATGGACGATCCATTCGCTTCTCGATCGGACTTCGATCGAGTAACTTCTAAATCTTTTCAGAGGTGGATAGGGTAATGGGTTTGGGGTGGTCGGTGATGATTGGCTAGATTATTGGTCAACCGATATCCACTGTCCACTCCATCCCTCTTAGATAATTTCACGATTAATTTTTAATTATTTATTTATTTAATTATTCCATTTAAAAGAATTTTTTTTATTTCTTCGACGGATCCCATAAAATTTCTCCCATAAAGCACACGATAAATTTCTGCTTACAAAGACTCTTTATCAACGCGTCTTTCGCAGGATAATTACGAGCACGGGGTAAGACCGTGCATAACTCGATGGAGCAACGAGGCGGGATAAGAAGGAACGTTCGAAGAATGAATTAGGGGTTGAGAAAAATGAAAAAAAAAAAAAAAAAAGAAATCGAGGAACGTTGGGAAATAACCGAGCAATTTCGAAGCGAAAAGACGGGAACGGGCGCAGGGGCGGAGAGGAGGAAGAGACGAGGCAAACAAGATTGACGCGTTTATCCGTCGCACAGGCTCGTGACACCGTCGACGTCTCGTTACAATTTTATCGAAACAAAGCTGTCGCCGGCTGATATTCAATTTCCTGACGGCGGAACCGGCTTCCCCGCGTTCGTTCCGCCGCGGGTACAATTCCGGCCTGTGCTTGGACAGGAGCGGCGGCAGGAATAGAGCCGACAGAAAGAGAGAGAAAAAGAGGGAAAACGGAACCGCGCGGAATCGAAACGAGAATCGCCGGCCGCCGTCACTGGCTGAACGTGACAGTATCTCCAGACGCCGACGCCGACGCCGACGCCGGTCGTCGTCGTCGTTCCTTCGCGAGTGCACGCGCGAGAGAGTGAACTCTGGCATTGTGAAGGCGCGACGTGCTCGCTAGGGCCGATACCAGAGGACGTCTAGCGGAACTTCCTCTGACACGGCCGATAACGCGAGGAACGAGCAGAATGGGAGAAAGAATGAACTTGCCGGAGTTCCCTCCTCTCGACTCCGAGGGTTCCGTCCCTCGTTCATTTCGCTGGCTGATACTTGGCACGAGCTGGGATTGGAGGAAGATGAGTATTGTGGTAGTAAGATGATGATATGAAATAGAAGGAATAAGGGTGGAGCGCGCGGTGGAACGTCGGGTGATCCGGCTGGTACCGGAGAAAGAACGTTTCAAGGAACAAACCAGACCTCTGACTCACTCCTCGCGACGAAATAACCAAAACATCTCCGTCTTCCTTCCATCTAAATTCCGCTTATCGACTCCATCCTCCGTCGTCCGTTGCACGTTCCACTTTCCACGGCGACTTCTCCGCGACGCCAGCAACTCGGTTACGCGTTTACCCCTGTGTTTCGATGCCTCGAAGCTCGACAATCCTTGAAAACGACTCGATTTTCGTTCCCCGTTGGTCGCGTTCTCAAAGGGGTTGAACCGCGTGGAACCCGACTTGATCGATACGCGAGAAGGGATTAGCATAGAGGAAAAAGAAGAAACTTTTGCTGGTTGTTCGGCGAAGAAAGTCCGGCTGGAAGTTCATGAATATAGAACGTCTTCAACAGCTGGAACCGATTCTTCCGCCAGCGCGGCGGTCCCCGTGACGCAAGGAATATACCCCTTGACCGAACAAAAGGTAGCAGAGGAAACGGCGGCGCGAAGGAAAGTTGGAAACACGCACATCCGCACGCGAGTCTCCGGTATTAAACCAAAGGGACCCCTTTGTACGCGACGTTTCCTGAGCAGCGGCCCTTTGCCGCGCCCAGCCCAGAAGCCGAGCCCCCCGAACCCTCGAGGCGGCCCGACGCGGACCGACGCCGATCGAAGCGAGCAGCGCGCGCTGCTATTACTTCCTCTAGCCCGCGAAACGCGACGCGATTTCGGCGTCACGGTGTCTGGTCCCGAAACCGCAGTGTTCCGTCGCGCACGAAACGGCGACCGTGACGCGAGATACTCTTCTGTTTTGCGGTTCTCGCTCCGGTGCAGCAAAGATTTCGCCGTCCAGTCCGACAGGAAACACGCGTCCGGCCGCATTTTTGCGCTTCCGAGTGCGTTGACTCGGCCAGCCCGTTCTTTCGTTTCGCGCGCGTCTTCGCGCGGCTAAACCAAGCCGATGATCTCACGCGTTCGCGTTCGCGAACGGTCCCGAGAAATTTGCTCGAGTAACCGAATTAGTATCCGAGGCGGCGGACGCGAGCAGAGGGGCGAGGGGAGGAAAAGGGGAAATCTCGCAAGGATAGTTGGCGAAGATTTACAACGATACCCTGCCGAAGGGGAGGGAGACGCGTGCCCTTTACCGAGTCACTGCGAGTATTCGTAAACGGTTGCCTCTGAAAAGCCAGTAGTGGCTTAATTAAAGCGTTTTTCGAGCAGCCGCACTCTTCGAAGGGCTTCTTCCACTACCTCGCTCCTCGCGAGAATCGTTTCTTTGATGCTCGATCGTCCTAACGAGATCCACTCCCAGCGTTGAAACGCGCCTAGCGCGTGCCTTCCTCCGCGGCAAACTACGTCTCGATCGCGAGGCAGATATTTTTATTACCGATTAAACACCGAAAGCCTCGAAAAGCGAGTTTAAACGAAGCTCCAGACGAAGATGACGCTCGCGTCGCGTCGCGTCGGCCTCGACGGTTTTATTAGCCCGATAAAATCCATTGTTCGCGGAAACCTTGGAAGTAAGGAAGAGAAGGGTTGAAAACGAGAGAGAGAGACGAGCAGTGTCTACGGCGCGCTAGCGGAGAGAGGGTGTAAGAGAGGGCCAGACGCGTAAAAAAATGGCGATTGTTAATTAAATCCGTTAAGCCGGCGGCAGGGCGAGGCGGAAACCACTCGCCGCGGTCTATCCTCCCATTCTCGTGTTTGTCTTCGGCTCTTCCTCGCGAGATATTTATTCCGTGGTCGCGGATTTTTCCTTCCGCCCCGCCTTCGATTCGATTAATCCGCTATCTGGCGGTGGCACAGCCCCCGACGGTACGAATTAATTCCGGATTTCTCCTTCCGGCCGTTGGAGTGGTCGATCCGGGAAAGCGGGACCAACGGCCAGTGCCGAGTGGGTATTAATTTCGAAGCAGATCAGCGCGGCCTACGACCACGCGAAATCCTCGCAAAGCTAGCTATCTCGAAATTTCCATTGCCGCAGAGGCGAGGTATTGGAAGAGTCAAGCCTCGGTCCGCCGCCTCGAGGAGGATTCGCGAAGCGTGCGACGACCACGACACGACCGGTCTCCGCTCCGATTAGTCGCGTATCTCGCGGCGGCTACGCCGGTGCAAAGCCGAGGAAAATGGAGGAAGAAGAGAGGAGACGGGTCTCCCTACACAGCCCTCCGGATTGAATTACCCTCGCGTGTCCCTCGCGCGTTGCCGCGCTGTCCGTTCGACCGGGTCTGGAAAACCGTGGCGGGAGGACCGGCAGAGAGCCACGTTAATTGGACGGATGATACCGCCAAATCCCGGGAACCCCGAAAGCCGGAGAAAGTCGAGGGAAGAGAGCAGCGTGGCTTTGTCGGAAATTAGAGGGAAAACGGCGGGGAAGAGGCGACGCGTTGGAGATTCGAGGAAAAACCGTCTTCGGGGCTGCCTCGCGCGGAAGAAAAGACGCGGCGGGGTCGGTGGATAAAGGACGCGTCGATGGACTCTTCTCGGAAACTCCTGGCGGAAAGAATCGCGCGACGATGCTCGTTAATCCAGGGCGTGGTTGGCGTTGGATAAAATTCCCTCCCTTCTTCGATGAGTCACGAATGCGAGAGAAAAATGGAGGAAAAACTAGCAAAGGGGGAGAAAAATTAGAGGCGACGAGAGGAGGATGGAGAAGGAGGCCAGAGAGAGGACGCAGGAATACTCGGGTTTTTTTTAACTAGCGAGCAACCGATCGACCGCTTGCTTTGACACTCGAAGCGATAACCCCCCGACACTTGCGAAACGGTCGAACAATAAACATTTTGTCGTCACGTTAATCGGACGATAAGGGGGGCAATAAAGCTCCCCAACTGGCGTGCTCGTAAAACGAACGGCAATGACCTGGTCGCGTTCGTGGATCACGATCCGCGACACCGGCTTCTTCTTCGCTGTCCCCTTTTTCGTTTCACGCGTGAGTCACGAGATCTCTCCCTCTTTCTCTCTCTTCTTCGTCGCGGAATGACAGAACGCACCTAGAGACTGGATCACGAGTCGGAGAGTTAATCGGCGGAGTCGCGAGTTACGCGAGGACCAGGCGTTCGTTGTCCGTTCTCGTCGCGGCGCGAAAAGAAACGAGCGCGTGTCGCGATCCGATTCGCGAATCGCGCGGACCACACGCGTGGTTCACGCACGAGCGTATCAACGCGACCGTTTCCCGCGGAATTCGAGCGTTTCCTCGCCGCTGGAAGACGACTCGCGGTCGCGGAACAGCGGCAGCACCGGTGAAACGAGGCGGTAGAAAGAGAGAGAGAGAGAGAAAGCGGAGACGCGAGGAAAGGCCGGGGAAAAGGGAGAAGCGGATCTGACTAAGTGCCAAGCGGGCAAAAATAGCCATGGTACCAAGGCACGATGCTAAATTCACTAGGCAATAACGGACAACGAGGGGATTCAGCTCGTTGCTCGTTTCTGTTCGCCTCTCTCGACCGACCGCGCGACACGACGTGGGACGAGTCCCTCTCCTTCTCACTCTCTCTCTCTCTCTCTCCCCTTTCTCCCGCTGAATGGCCGTAATCAGCGACACGAGCAGAGGCTGCGCGAATTTTCGACCGAGAGAAACGCGCCTTGGACCGCGCGCGGTGTCCGCCGCGAATGGAATTAGCTTCGCGCGAGATTAACTCTCCTCTGCTCCCCTCTGTGCGACGCGCGGCGGAGCGTCTCGCGAGCGACAGAAATTGGATTTCGCGAGTAAACGCGTCCAGCTTGATCGACCGTTAGACACCCGAGATGGCCGGTGCGCGTCGATCCGTTCGAGACGCGTGGAAACTCGCCGCCGTGGCCTTTCCTCCTTTATTTAATCGTCTCCGGCATCCCGGGACGGCGGGTATTTTAATTGGTCGAGATTGCAGGTTGCAGCGCGTCAAATTCCACGCTCCGCAACGGTCTCGCGCGCTCCTACGCTCGCCGACGCTCCCAGCAGCAGCGTCTCGACCCGCGGAATGAAAGGTCCGCGCGTGTTTACGCGGCTCGTAATCGCGGCTAATTCCAGTTGTCCGTGCGAACCGTTCCTCGGCGCTAACTCGCGATAACCGGCGAGTTATTCTCGCGTCACCCGGTAGGGAACCGCGGACCGTTGCCGCGCAAATAAATCGAAGCCGGCGCGTCGCGAAGACGCGAGGCGTTTTCTCCGAGGAAAGCCAGCGGGTTAGGCGAGAAGCGGCAGGTTTAACGATCGACGCTTCGAGACTCGCCACGGACAGCCGGACGACGACGGAATATGCACTTCACGCGTCCCGTCGAGTACACGCCACGCTCGAGAGCCTTTGTCGTCCTTCTTTCTCCCGCGCGCGCGGCCGCCGGCGCGANTAAAATCCATTGTTCGCGGAAACCTTGGAAGTAAGGAAGAGAAGGGTTGAAAACGAGAGAGAGAGACGAGCAGTGTCTACGGCGCGCTAGCGGAGAGAGGGTGTAAGAGAGGGCCAGACGCGTAAAAAAATGGCGATTGTTAATTAAATCCGTTAAGCCGGCGGCAGGGCGAGGCGGAAACCACTCGCCGCGGTCTATCCTCCCATTCTCGTGTTTGTCTTCGGCTCTTCCTCGCGAGATATTTATTCCGTGGTCGCGGATTTTTCCTTCCGCCCCGCCTTCGATTCGATTAATCCGCTATCTGGCGGTGGCACAGCCCCCGACGGTACGAATTAATTCCGGATTTCTCCTTCCGGCCGTTGGAGTGGTCGATCCGGGAAAGCGGGACCAACGGCCAGTGCCGAGTGGGTATTAATTTCGAAGCAGATCAGCGCGGCCTACGACCACGCGAAATCCTCGCAAAGCTAGCTATCTCGAAATTTCCATTGCCGCAGAGGCGAGGTATTGGAAGAGTCAAGCCTCGGTCCGCCGCCTCGAGGAGGATTCGCGAAGCGTGCGACGACCACGACACGACCGGTCTCCGCTCCGATTAGTCGCGTATCTCGCGGCGGCTACGCCGGTGCAAAGCCGAGGAAAATGGAGGAAGAAGAGAGGAGACGGGTCTCCCTACACAGCCCTCCGGATTGAATTACCCTCGCGTGTCCCTCGCGCGTTGCCGCGCTGTCCGTTCGACCGGGTCTGGAAAACCGTGGCGGGAGGACCGGCAGAGAGCCACGTTAATTGGACGGATGATACCGCCAAATCCCGGGAACCCCGAAAGCCGGAGAAAGTCGAGGGAAGAGAGCAGCGTGGCTTTGTCGGAAATTAGAGGGAAAACGGCGGGGAAGAGGCGACGCGTTGGAGATTCGAGGAAAAACCGTCTTCGGGGCTGCCTCGCGCGGAAGAAAAGACGCGGCGGGGTCGGTGGATAAAGGACGCGTCGATGGACTCTTCTCGGAAACTCCTGGCGGAAAGAATCGCGCGACGATGCTCGTTAATCCAGGGCGTGGTTGGCGTTGGATAAAATTCCCTCCCTTCTTCGATGAGTCACGAATGCGAGAGAAAAATGGAGGAAAAACTAGCAAAGGGGGAGAAAAATTAGAGGCGACGAGAGGAGGATGGAGAAGGAGGCCAGAGAGAGGACGCAGGAATACTCGGGTTTTTTTTAACTAGCGAGCAACCGATCGACCGCTTGCTTTGACACTCGAAGCGATAACCCCCCGACACTTGCGAAACGGTCGAACAATAAACATTTTGTCGTCACGTTAATCGGACGATAAGGGGGGCAATAAAGCTCCCCAACTGGCGTGCTCGTAAAACGAACGGCAATGACCTGGTCGCGTTCGTGGATCACGATCCGCGACACCGGCTTCTTCTTCGCTGTCCCCTTTTTCGTTTCACGCGTGAGTCACGAGATCTCTCCCTCTTTCTCTCTCTTCTTCGTCGCGGAATGACAGAACGCACCTAGAGACTGGATCACGAGTCGGAGAGTTAATCGGCGGAGTCGCGAGTTACGCGAGGACCAGGCGTTCGTTGTCCGTTCTCGTCGCGGCGCGAAAAGAAACGAGCGCGTGTCGCGATCCGATTCGCGAATCGCGCGGACCACACGCGTGGTTCACGCACGAGCGTATCAACGCGACCGTTTCCCGCGGAATTCGAGCGTTTCCTCGCCGCTGGAAGACGACTCGCGGTCGCGGAACAGCGGCAGCACCGGTGAAACGAGGCGGTAGAAAGAGAGAGAGAGAGAGAAAGCGGAGACGCGAGGAAAGGCCGGGGAAAAGGGAGAAGCGGATCTGACTAAGTGCCAAGCGGGCAAAAATAGCCATGGTACCAAGGCACGATGCTAAATTCACTAGGCAATAACGGACAACGAGGGGATTCAGCTCGTTGCTCGTTTCTGTTCGCCTCTCTCGACCGACCGCGCGACACGACGTGGGACGAGTCCCTCTCCTTCTCACTCTCTCTCTCTCTCTCTCCCCTTTCTCCCGCTGAATGGCCGTAATCAGCGACACGAGCAGAGGCTGCGCGAATTTTCGACCGAGAGAAACGCGCCTTGGACCGCGCGCGGTGTCCGCCGCGAATGGAATTAGCTTCGCGCGAGATTAACTCTCCTCTGCTCCCCTCTGTGCGACGCGCGGCGGAGCGTCTCGCGAGCGACAGAAATTGGATTTCGCGAGTAAACGCGTCCAGCTTGATCGACCGTTAGACACCCGAGATGGCCGGTGCGCGTCGATCCGTTCGAGACGCGTGGAAACTCGCCGCCGTGGCCTTTCCTCCTTTATTTAATCGTCTCCGGCATCCCGGGACGGCGGGTATTTTAATTGGTCGAGATTGCAGGTTGCAGCGCGTCAAATTCCACGCTCCGCAACGGTCTCGCGCGCTCCTACGCTCGCCGACGCTCCCAGCAGCAGCGTCTCGACCCGCGGAATGAAAGGTCCGCGCGTGTTTACGCGGCTCGTAATCGCGGCTAATTCCAGTTGTCCGTGCGAACCGTTCCTCGGCGCTAACTCGCGATAACCGGCGAGTTATTCTCGCGTCACCCGGTAGGGAACCGCGGACCGTTGCCGCGCAAATAAATCGAAGCCGGCGCGTCGCGAAGACGCGAGGCGTTTTCTCCGAGGAAAGCCAGCGGGTTAGGCGAGAAGCGGCAGGTTTAACGATCGACGCTTCGAGACTCGCCACGGACAGCCGGACGACGACGGAATATGCACTTCACGCGTCCCGTCGAGTACACGCCACGCTCGAGAGCCTTTGTCGTCCTTCTTTCTCCCGCGCGCGCGGCCGCCGGCGCGAGGAAAGGCGAAGAGGAGAAGAGAGAGGAGAGCGGGAGAAGAGCTGGCAGCTCGCGCAAAGGCGAGCCGAGCCGTGTTGGCCTAGCTGTGCAAACACACCGGCGCGCGCGAATGCTCGTTCGTGGTCGATTGTGCCGTGCCTATCGAACGCCAGACCCCGGCGCAGCCTCGACCGAGTCGCAATTACGCCGGATGAATGGAGGCTTCCAGGCATAAATTAAAACCGCGAGCCTCGAGTGTTACGCTCCGCGTTTCATCCTCGTCTCATCCTCGTTTCAGCCGCGCTTCAGCCGCGATTCCCCGCAGCGCCGAGCCCTTTCTCTCCGCCGTTTGAACGAGACCATTGTCGCGGCCGCGCACGGTTCGACGCGTGTCCGAGCTTTTTGCCTCGGCTTCCAGAGGAAGACGTCGAGTAGACGCGCAGGGTCAAGTGTTCTCCGAAGGACGACCGTTCCGAGAGTTTCCTCTCTGGCCGGCGACCGCCACACGCGCTAATGGCAAGGGAAACGAGACCGTCGGTGGTCAGACTCGAGGAGACGCGCCTCTTCTTATCCTACTTCCCGGCCGGCTGGGACGCGCGGTTCTTTCCGACCGAGTCGTTTGACCGGTTATCGGCTC
>NIJG01000193.1:3697828-3724081 GCA_002201625.1 Euglossa dilemma
GAGCAGAGCAGAGCAGAGCAGAGCAGAGCAGAGAGGAGAGGAGAGGAGAGGAGAGGAGAGCGAGGGACGCGTCGAGGAACGCGAGCCGCGATTATTGCAAGATTTATTGCTCCTCTTCGTTTCGTCTGCCCGGCAGAAAAGAAGCGGCCGAGAGAAGAGAGAGAGAGAGAAAAAGCGCGATCCGCGAGAACCGGGCCTGAGACGCTCCGCGTCGTCTCGCCTCCGTTTTCTTTCCTCGCGCTTTTTTACCCGTTCGCGCGTTCCAACTTTCTCTTCCTCGAATCGTCGTTACGAACGCGTCTAGACGGTCTGCGTCGTCCTCGAGACTCGTGGAATCGTTAACCGTTCGAGGAAAAGAGAGCACCGCGCGCACCGCCGCCGTCGTCGTCGATCAACCGACCAAGAAACCTACTGTATAATGTACGAGAAAATGCCCGGGAAACTCCTCCTCTTCCTTCCCGCTTTTTCCTCTCTCCTCTCTTTTTACGCTCGACAGACGATGACTCCGAGAGAGAACGAGAGAGAGAAAGAGCCGAAGACCGAGACGCGTTTCGGTATAAATGACGAAGCAGGGGTAGATGGCGATGGAGGAACGATAATGGTTCTCCGAAATGGAGCCTACGCGTGCTTGGTCGAATCGTGGAATCGAAAATAGCTAGCAATATCGGAACCACGATCGATATATCGGATACCGTCGTTTTCCATAAAAGAGCCTCGATGAATCGTCGTATAATATAACCCAGCGTCGATGATAGCGACGAAAGCAAGGACGCCGGTGTTCCACCGACTCTCCAGCGTCGCGATTGTGTCGTGTTAATCGTCGCCGCTTTTCACGCCTCGAATCCAGCGAATCGTCTTTACCGTATATGTCCGAGGAGAAATTTTATATATCGCCGATACTTCTTTGTGCTTCCTTCGGAAAGACAAATTCCTCTGGAAATAGGAAAAAGTAGAGGAAAAACCGTCGTCGAGCGGGCATCCATCGCGTAGCGAATGTGCCGTTGGCGATCCGGACGAATACGAGTCGATTCGAGGAGACGCGGGATCGTTCGGATCTACGATCGATCTTCCCGCGCGCGAGTTTTCCCTTCCGCGCCGGTGATAGATACGCGTTACCATTTTTCTCGGGGAAAATGGAGCAAGATCGTGGCGCGACAGACAAAAGCGTTCGCCTCGTTCCTTCGCGAGACCCCCGCGGATACCCCGCGCGTTTTGCTCGCAGTGACGCGTGTTGCGGCTTCGCGGCGCTATCGCAAGGCTGTCTTGTTTGCTCGCCGGGCGCACAATGAAACCCATTGTGTACCTCGTTCTCCTCCGGGCAAACGAGTCGTCGAGCGTGTACTCTCTCTCTCTCTCTATCTCTCTCTGTCTCTCTCGCGCGTACGACTTGCCCCGGCCCCGTTGTTATCGCGCGCGTCGTTTCCTACTATCGAGGCTCGTTCGAGCGTACGCCCTCCGCGACTCAGGCGTACTACGGAGGCGTCCACGACGCTCGCGTCTTCCTGCCAGCCTCGTTTATCTTCCGAAAACCCGTTCGATCGACGTCGCGAGGGGGATCGACGCGGAGAGAAAGACGAACCGAATGGTAATGTTTTTATGGCGCACCGAGCGTAGGAGAAAAGGGGTTCCCGAGACTAGGTGGATCGACGCTGGCAGACACGGGAGGGTGCGTTTTATGGAATCTGATTAAGCACCGTCGACCGATCTTCCCGGATCGATCGGATTATCCTCCGCGTCTAGCCAGACACCCGGAGCAACCTTCTTTTCCAAAATCCTCCCTCTTTCGGAGGAATTCCGAGCCTCGACACCTCGCGCAACAGCGAACCACGTGAAAATCCCACCGGCGCGTTCGTCTCTTCCTCGGCGAGTCTATGGAAATTCCTCGCGATTCGTCGGATTTTTCCGACTGAAAATACGAAGAAGATTCGCGATTAAGACACAGAGGAAGTAGGAGCAAAGTTGCGACGTGTAGAAACTTCGAGACCCGGCGGATTTCACGAAGTCTTAGCTAGGACGATTCGTTAAACTCGATCGAGGGAACGCACGCGTCCCCGGTATAAATCTCTCGTCTGGTCGGAATGGCTGGAGCTTTCCGACGAAATTGCACCCTGCGCGCACCCCCATCGCCGGTACGAGCGTCGCGATTATTATGCATCGCACGGCCGGGCCAAAGAGCGATCGAGCGTGTGCACGCGAGGGACGGCGAGGGACGGCGAGGGACGGCGAGAGAAAAGAGGAAGGAGAGAGAAGGAGAGCGCGATGGATGAAGCGCGATGGAAGAAGAGCGATACAGTAATGACCCAGACGAGCTGCATCCTTGTGCCACATAGAGCCGCCGGCTACGGCAGAGCGTGCGTTACGCACGCTCGCGTGTTTACGCGCGGCATCCACGATCACGCTCGTCACGGACTCTTTATCACCGACTCTCCGGCCTTCTCTCTCCCTTCTCTCTCCCTTCTCTCTCCCTCTCTCTCCCTCTCTCTCCCTCTCTCTCCTTCCGCGCTTCTCTCCCGTTAGCCACGGCGGAGGCGGAGGAGGCGCGATTTATGGGATCGTTTTCGCCGATACGCGGAACAAGTTTTAAATCGAGAAGCGGACGCGCTTCGCTTCGATCCCGAGGAGGATCGCGAGGAGGTTCGCGAGGAGAATCGCGCGGAGAATCGCGCAGAGACCGTACTCGGTCATGGAACTCTGTCGCGCGCGTTCGTCGGCCCAATTCTCCGAGGCGGCAGCAGCGGCGATTCGCTCGAGCAAGTAAGGGATCGGTATCTCGCGACGCTACTTTCGTCGAGCATTTCCGCGAAAAACGCGGCCCTGAGTCCCGGAGGAAGTCGCTCGAGCGCGAACGCTAGTCGCCGATTAGACGATCTCTCTCTCTCTCTCTTTTTCTCTCTCTCTGAGACTCGCGAGTCGACGAGGGGAGAGCGAGGAAGCAAAGACGTCGCGCGGGGAAGAAAAGCAGAAAAACGAGCGGACGAGGGTCTGCGCGCGTCTTCCATATCCATAAAGGCAGAAAGGCATAAATAACGCGCGACTCGGGTTTTCTTCCGACGATTCGAACACGGGAGCTGACACGGGACTCTACGGGGTGTCTCTCTCCGACCGTCTTCCACACGAGTCACGCGATAACTTCCCTGCCGAATTTTCGAAAGAAATTCCCGAAGAAATTCGGCAAGACGCGACGCGAAGAAGATTCCGCCGGCTTCGAGGAATTACCATAAAGTTCCCGTAAACTTGTCGCGTCTGGTACAAAACGATTCAACGACACGGCGTATATAAATACGGCGTCGGAATGAAAGAGAGGGAGAGAGACGCTGGCCTCCCGTTCTCCGGTCGAATCGCGCGAGAGCGCCGCGATAAATCAATCGCGAGATGGCTAAACGCTCTCGCGAGCAACCCTCGTTTTCTTCCACTCGCGGCTCGTCTCCTCGTGGAATCGAGATTAACTTCTTCGTCCTCCCGCCGCGGCTGGAGCATTCCATCGCGAGGGGGGGCAGCGGGGGGTAAAAATTGCGTTTTCGCCGCCCCTCGCACGCCCCGATATCGCGGTATCGCGGCATTATGCAAATAATTATTCCGCCGACACCGGTATCCTTTCAGCGGTCTGAGGAACAAATATTTGTTCCACTTCCCACCCCCGACCCCTTCGTCGTCCTCCTCATCCTCGCCGCCGTCGTCGTCGTCGTCGTCGTCGTCGCGGCTCCGCGTCCCCCCGTCGATGAGACGCGGTGTTTTGTTTGGGGCCCGGTGTCCCCGCGAATGCGAAGAATTTACATTTTAATTGCGACGAACGCGGCGCGAGGGGCGGGGGAAAAGAAACGACCGGCTGCCTGTTATTCTTCACCCTCGGCAGAGACCGGGGGTGCAAACCTCCCCTGCCTCGCTCGTCGATACGAGATATTACGTTCTCGAGGCTCCTCGAGGACAAAGCTGTTCTCCTCCGGCGGAGGACGCGTAGTCGGATGGCTGGAGAGGACGCGGAGAGGATCGGGCTCCGCTCTGAGAGCCGGGAAAGTCGGACCCCCTCGATCAACCTTGCTCCTCTTTTTACGAATCGCGCGCGCGGCTGGTTATTATTTTCTCGGGCAGCTACACGCCGCGCAACGCCGCGCCGCGAGATTTACGAGCGCGTAAATTAGCCGAAACGAAGTTTCCGCGTGGCCCCGCTTCGGGACCCGCGAGATTTCCACCCTTTCGCGGCCGAGGGACCAGGCCAGAGCGAAAAGAGAGAGGAAAGAGAGAGATCTCTCCCGGGCAAGGTTAAATTCTCCCCCTTCGGACCGCGGAGTCTCCGGTATCGCGCCGCGAGACCGGGCAATTTGTCCTTCGACGAATTAATTTCTTAAAATATGTAGCCTGCCCGTTGTTGCAGGCAGCTTTATTGCGCGAATGCTTTATGGTCCGGTATTTTTCCGCCTCCGCCCCTCGCTGACAGCCCCTCGGCCTCGCGCTTTCTCTCTTTCTCTCTTTCTCTCTCTCTCTCTCTCTCTCTCTCTCTCTCTCTCTCTCTCTCTCTCTCTCTCTCTCTCTCTCTCTCTCTCTCTCTCTCTCTCTGCGTCGCGTAATTAAAAGTTCCCCGGGCCTCGGACGGCCGATGAAATATTTTATTCCGTCTCGTGAGGATACCCGGACGATCGCGCACGGTGTTTCATGTCTTTCCGTGTCTTTCCGGACTCGAAGCGGAAAGAGCGTGCGGCGCGAGGGAACTTCTGCGATCGAGGTCGACGTAACGGCGTCGAATGCCATCGATACGTCGCCGGTTGATCCGCCATTAATCCTGGCTTTTTGTCGCGCTCTATCGACTTAGAAAACCGGTCTCCCGTCAGACGTCCGACCGATTCGAAACCGCGTCCGTGGCAAAAACGGCCGAATTTCGCGAGATAAGAGCGTCGGAGCGAACTCGGGGACGCGCGACACCGATCGTCTGGACCGCCTGGAGCGGGTAACGAGCGGGAACAGAAACGGAGAAAGCTCGGGACGCACGGTGTCGCGGCGACAACGGTACCCACACGATACGACCCACGAGCGGCGATGCATTCGCTATGCAACTGGGTCGCTCGGAAATATACGCACCGTGACGCTGCCCGATCTCCTTTAACGATTCGCGATTGACCGGCAGCCGAGAAGTCGAGAAACCAGGCGATTTTACGCCTCGTCCTTCGCGCTCCGCTATCTCCTGACACCGCGCCGATTGCGCCTCGGATCGGCGCGCGATACGTCGCGATCGTTAAGCCCGAACAGGGTTTCTCAACCCTCTCCCTCTTTCTAATTCCCTCGTACCTTCCTTTCAAACGTTCGTCGTTCCTCGAGTCGCAGAACTCGTCGATTTCCATCGCACGCTCCGATGGTGTAAAATTTACAAGCAACCCGCAAAATTCGTGGCCTCGAAGACCCAAGTTGGACGCCCGTTGAGAAACACTGGGCGAAAAAACGGTACTCTTGCAATTGTTCCCGCGGCGAGATAAGGTTTCGACCGAGCGGAGCCGAGAACCGGGTAAAGGAATATCCGGAGAAATCGGGCGATTCGAATGCGACGGTGGTCGCGGGCAAAGGCGAAGGTTGGTTGGTAGTTTCACTGAGCATAGAAGTCGGAAAGCCGGAAAAAACGGACGGAGGAAATCGGTGAAACCGATAGCGCTATCTCCGATAGAGCCACACGCTGGAACGCGAGCGTGGACGCGCGTGCACAGTAGTTTCTTTCAGGCCGGGACACGCGGCCCGGTGATAAAAGGATTCCGTGTATAGACCGGTCGAAACAGCCATCTCCATTGACGTCCACCTCCTACGGGTCCACTCTCTCTCTCTCCCTTCGGTGCACCCGGGGAGAGCCAGCGGCAGTAGATAGCGGATACGCCGGCGATAGTAGTCAGACGCGAGATAGACCGGGATAGAGAAGGAGAGAGAGAGAGAGCCGTATGGGTTTACGCGTGTGCAGGCTAATACATAATCGAGAGACGAGCAGACTGGGCCCGATACCGCGTTTATTTCTGCCCTCGCGTTATTTATGGCGGGCCGATAGCGCGCGCGCAGGAAACGAGAATCTCGCGATCCGGACAGCCCGAGATCCGCGCAGATAGAAATTAATTAATCGCCTACGGGACACCCGGTGCCTCTCCTTGCTCTCGCTAAATTCGGCGGCTCGAGGGCGTACGGAGAGTTTCGGGGACACCGGTAGCTGGTGTGGCGACTCGACGCCGCAACCATTAATCCGGACGACGCCTCGTCCTAGAAGCGACATTTTTTCGAATATTCTCCGTGACGAGGTCCAGACCAAAAGATGTCCCGACGGAGATCCGTCGACGATACGCGCGCTCTTGTTGCGCTTCCTCGTAAACAAGATAAGAACGGTAAATGGCACGTGGTTGCCACGGTCGGAGAAAAGAAATCGCGCTCGCAAGATTTCGCGGGATTTTGCGCGATGAGAATTGCGCGGAGCGAGGATAAAGGTGGATAATAGGGCGAGCCGTGTCGCCGAGAACGAGCGCGCCGGCGAGCGCTGCGACGATACCGAGCGGAGAGAGGCCAATGGCCCCGCGGTGCAATGGTGCAGTGTGCAATCGAGCCGCGGGGTGCAACGGAGAAAGAGAGGCGAGTGGATGGAGAGAGGGGAGACGCGCACCCGCGAGCGCTCTCCGCTCGCTCTCCGCTCGCTCGCCCGCGAGCGCCGTCTGCCGCCGACTGATCCACCAGCGGAACCTTGAGGCGCGGATCGCGTGTGGGTCGAGGCGGGACGCGATCCGCCGAGACAGGTAAACAAGCTTCCAGGCCGATAGGGTGACACGACAGGCGAATCGATCCCGTTCCACCGACCATAGCCAAGGGTAGCGCCATCTCGAGCGAGCGAGCGAATTTCTCCGTTTTTTCCGAGGAATTTTTGGAAAGGAGAACGCGGGGCGAAGGTGGCGGCGGCCGTAAAGCTCGCGATGCGCGGAGGGAAAGCGCAATTTTCCGCAGACTCCAGAGTGACGGTATAATAAAACGGATGGGATGGTGCGTGGTTGGTACCGCGTCAGCGGCGCGCTCCGTGGCCTGTCTTTCTCTGCCGGTGCACCGACGAGGATGGAAACTCGCCGTTCATGAAATATACAACAGCCGCCTGGAACCAGTCACTTCGAACTGGCTCTCTCGACCGATCTCCGACCCATTCGACCGGCGTGTATCGGGCCAGACTGGGAAGGGACACCGGTTTCGGACACGCTCCCTGCAGCTCCACGACCCGATCCTCCTCCTCCTCTCGTCTCGCCTCCTTTCCTCGTTTTCGTCTGGCCGATCAAGCGAGATCGGCCGGGAAACGGATACAAAACGAGCGGGAGGAAAGTTGGCGCGGGAGATGGAAAGATAAGAAGCGTTGCGCGGGTCTCGCGTTGGAAAGGAACGCGCGAGAAGGGAAGCAAGCAGAGCAGCAGCAGCAGACGCAGAGTCTGGCAAACATCCTGACCGCGATACGATGCCTGGCGATTTTTCAGCCGGTCGCTTCCACGAGTCGGCTTCTTCCCACGAAGAAAGAACCTACGAGCGATTCTTGCCGGGAGCCGGCGAAAAACTCGTCTGGTCTCTCCTGACCTCCCGTCGCGGGGCTGTTTCTTGCGCCAGCCTGCCTTTCTCCTCCGATACTTTCGGTTTCGCCGGTAAATTTATTCGGCGACCAACGGAATCCACGATCTCTCTCGATCTACAGCCCGCGATTTTCCTTCGCTCGAAAACTCACCGCGCGATTCGTTCGATCCGGTTTCCGCGAACGACGACACGTCGCCTTCTCTTCTCTTCTCTCCTCCTCTTTCTCTCTGCACTGTCCCTCGAGGAATCGCGACGCGCGTAAACATCCGGCCACGTGGAGAAACAACGTTCGTCGGACGTCGTTCCGACCGTCGACGGAGGATCCGCAAAACGTACGACACGGCTGCGAGCGGAAAATCTCCGGGCCGAGGCGGCGCTCGGCTGCCCGATACCGCGAGAGAGACAAAGAGAGAGAGAAAGAGAGAGATAGATAGAGAGTAGGCAGCGTCGGTCGCGGTACGTCGACATGCAACGGCCGACCCTGACGAGAGGTTTATAGCAGCATCCATTATTAGAACGCCGATACGAGAAGCTACTACGCTTCATAAATATAAATTCGAATGCATAATCGATGAAAGCGAACGCCTACCGAGCGACAGCAACTGCATGACAAATGCACCGGGGAACAGAGAGTAGGGGGCAGCAGATATTTCATCCTCGGTATTCCCCGATTTACCACGCGAAATAGCAACGTTTCGGTCCAATCCGCTCCTCTCCCGCCCGATCGCTCGATTCTACGTCGGAGACCCTTCGAATCCGCCACGCGACCGACTCCGCGTCCTCCGGAGTACTTTCCACCGACCCGTCTCTCCTCCGGAACACCGCGGACACGAGGAGGATCCGTTTGAGAAACGGTGGAAAACGCGCGACCGAGCAATCCTCGTGGCTCGCGGAACGCGCGAGCGATCGAAGGGCCGATGCCCGTGACCAAGAGGAGGAAGGAGAGTTTTCCTCGCCTGGTGGAAGAGCCGGATAAGAGAGATCACCGATCGATAGCCCGAGAGCTGCGGAGGATCGGCGATCGGTCGACGTTCCCCGATTAACCCGTTAGGTCAACGTCCATGAAAGAACGCGTTCAGGCTTTTTCGCTGAAACGGGGCCAGGCATCTCCCGCTGTATAAATAACTCTCGTCACACGCTAATCTCGGCGATTTTTCATTTTAGATGGGCGGAGCCAGCCCACAGGCGCATCATTGTTGACTCGAGAACCGCGGCAAGGGCAGAAGAGGCTGCATCGCGCGTGTCGGTGCATACGCGCGCGCACTAGTCCTCGAGAGAGTTCAAGTTTAGCCTCCATCCACTCGCTCTTTCTCTCTCGCTTATCGCTCGCGTTCCTCTTCGGCCAGCCCGGCGAAATCCCAACGTACCCCTGTGTGCTCTACGATTTTAATTAACCCGCGTGGAAATAAATCTCTCGGAGCGGAATACCAAAACACGATGCATCGTTTTCTTTCTACGTTTATTTTTCCCCGTTGACTTTACGCGAAACGAGTTCCGGTATCGAACGGAACGCGTCGCGTTTCGACGTCTACGATTTTCGCTGCGGCATCCAAGTTGCGATGGACTAGGCTTCTCCTCTCGTCGACTCGTGTCACTCGTGTCACTCGGTCTCGATGTCGTAGGTGCCGAACTCCCGGAGGATCTCGGCGAACGTTTTACCCTTGGTCTCGACCATGAAGAAAACAACGAAGGCCACGCTGAGCGCGCAGATCACCGCGAAGAAGAAGAACGCGGCCGCGTTGCCGACCGCCTCGACCACGCTCGAGAACGACACGGTCACGATGAAAGCCAGCATCCAGTTGAGAAACGCCGCGCTGGAGGAAGCGGTGCTCTTCAGCCTGGTCGGGAAGATCTCGCTCATGTAGGTCCACGGCACGGGGCCTGTTTCCACGGAAAAGTAAACGCAAAGTTTACGGCGACGAGTGGCGATAACGCCGCGCTGGATTCGCGCTAGTATTTCGTTACTAACCGGCACCCAGGCAGAAAGCCAGGATGTACAAGCAAGAAGAACCGAGCGGTAACCAAAATAGACAGTCGGCTTGCTCGGGATCGTGGGTCTTGAGAACGAAGAAGAGACCTAGGGCCATCAGGCAGACGCACATCACGCTCGAGGATATCACCATGAGGACCTTTCGGCCCAGCTACAACAATTTTTACCCTCTTCCGAACGGTGTCTCTACTTTTCCGCAACGGAGGGGTCGAACGAAAGCTGCGTTCGCTACGAGAGAGAAAGAGAGGGGAAGGGAGAGGATCGTAGAGAATAAATGGCGAGAGATGCAACGGGGGAAGAGAACGCAGCGTTCGCTCGACGGAACGGGACATGCTCGAGCGAGGAAACCTGATCGATCAACGAAGCGGAAGCGACGCAGGCGATCACCTGGACCACGGCAAAGATGACCATCTGCAGCAAAGAGTCCAAGTCGACACCGGTCTGCCTGAAGATGGTCTCGCAGTAGAAAATGATCGCGTTGATGCCGCTGAACTGTTGCGCGAACATCAGCCCATAGGCCACGGCCATGGTCCGCAGCACCGGCTTCTTGAGAAACGAGCCTAGCGTCACCGGTTGGTTCCTGGTCCTCTCTACTTGCTCCTATATTGCCAAACAGCAAACGCGACTACCGGTTGACAAGTGGCTCGCGAGCAATCTCCGGGATAGATATCGCTCGGCGAACGAGAGAGTGGCACTGACTTTGAACGCGTTGATCTCGGGGGTGACGTCGTAGTCGGGTCCACGGAAGAATTGCATCGACTTCTTCGCGGCTTCCTCGTTCTTCTTTATCACGTAGTACAGAGGACTCTCTGGCACGAAGCTCATGATGAGGGCGAACACGACGGGGGCGGTGCCGCAGAGCAACGTCGTCACCGTCACGTTCCTCGCGTAGCCGCAGCAGTAAGCGTAGAGAATGCCGACCACGAGCAACAGTTGAAAGAAGGTGCCCAGGGTACCTAGCGAATCGGACGACGACAGGTGAGTAGAGGTAGAAGCTGGACCGATCCCAACCATTTCCAGTACCTCTGATCTCTTTCTCGGACATCTCGGCCGAGTACATGGGCGCCACGACGCAGAACATACCGCCACAGGCGCCGGTTATCAGCCTGCCCATGAGTAGAAAGGCGAACGCGGAGACGCCGGCAGCGATGAATACCCAGCCGAGAATGAACGCGGGTACCAGAGACATCATCGTCCACTTTCGACCGATCCTGTCCACCAGAAACGGGACCACCGGCATACCCAGAGCCGCGCCCAGCGGGAAAACCGACGCGATCACGTTCGTCGAGAACGCGTCGAAGCGGTGCTCCTCTTTCAAAAGCTCCACGCATGGCGCGCTCCATCCTAGGCCGCAGCCCAACGAGAATCCGCCCATGCACGCTGCGAGACCAACACGCACCCGATAGGTTATCGCATCGTCGAGTGAAATCGCGGAGCGAGAGGAAAATTAAAAGAAGAAGCAGAGATCGCGCGAGAAAAGAGGATAGGAACCTGCGCAAGCAGCGATGTACTGCGGTAATCTCCTCCGGAAAATCTTCCTAAAGTCCTGTTTGACGTCCGAAGGTCCTGCCTCGGCCATTTTCGATTCGACAGCTTGAGCGTGGTCTCGATTCGCAGCTACGTTCGTTCGGCTCGCTCTATCGGAATGGAACGATATGGCTGTCCTCGGTTCTCATCGATGCCCGAGAATCGAGGCGATCATCGTCGCGCGACCGAGATACCCGCTTTCTCTCCCGTTCTCCTCGCGATCGTTTGTCCTGAAGAAAAGAAGCGGTGGAAGACCGGTGGAAGGAAGAGGAAGGTCGGGGAAACCGGGGTGAAGAGAGATCAAAGGTCGGAAAGGAGCGAGGAAAACGGTGTTCGACGCGCGTTTTCCTCGCTCCAGTAAACTCGTCGACTAGACCAAGGTTCCCGAGGACGATACCTGCGGCGACCCTATTCCCGTCGACGCCAACGACGACGACGACGACGAGGAGAACGTCGAGGACGAGGACGACGCGGTAATGGGGATAAGGTCCCTTCCTCACGCCCGGTTACTTCGGCTAACGACATTCAAATTCCATTAGGGCAGCGCGCGATGTGCGGCTGACAACTTTCGGATTACAGATCGGCTCGTTCTCTCCGCTTCGGCGAGAGGAGAACTCTTGTCGGGATAATGGCAAGGAGAAAAGAGAGAGAGGGAGGGGAGAAAGGGGAAACACGGGAAGGGACGAAGAAACGGCAGCGATTAAATCGCGAATACGGACGGGGTATTTAAATGAGTGCATCTACATTTTAAATATCTTCTTCGTTGGCACCGCGAGAGATTCCCGAGTTGGCACGATCTTACGATCTCTCTTTCTCTCTCTCTCTCTCTCCCTCTCCCTCTCTCTCCCTCTCTCTCTCTTTCTCTCTCTCTCGTTATCCGCGAGAGCCGATGACGATTTTAAAACTCCAATCTCTTCCTTATCTTCTTCTCTTTTCTCCTGCTTTTCCCAGCGAGAAGACACCAGCGACGAGGAGCGAGATCGCGAGAGTCGAATCGCGTCCAAGGGTTTTCGCTGATTGCGAGGTGAACGACCCAAGAAACGCGGCCATTTTCCTCGCGACCGTGGATCGAGGCGGAGGAAGGAAATCGGAGGAAAGATAAAGAACGCGGCACAGGCTCGGCTGTTCTAGCCTCTATCTATACGCCACGAGGCTGCGCTTCCGACCAGGCAATTCTAGATAACCGATAACGATACTCGCCGACCGGCGGCTGCCACCGACCTCCGAGAAACCGCCCTGTCTCTTCTCTCTCCTTTCTCCTTTCTCGTTCACCCGATTCCAACCGGCAGAGAAAATGCATCGTCTTCCGGCGAAATCGTCCGGACCGCTTCCGACCCGCGATAACAGAAACGACGCGGATCCGTTCGCGGAAAACGCGTACGCGCGATCGCGAATTTGCCGGTTCGAGTAATTGCGACGTATCGCGAACCCATTGCTGGCCTTTTTCTCGCCTTTCCAGCGCGCCGTTTCCATTCGCCAGGCGTCTCCGCTCTCTCCCGTCCGCCGGGAATACCCGCATTTGCATATAAATATAAGTAAAAAGCGTATTTGCATTTAAATGTCCGCGACGGCGCAGGGTCGGAGTACAAAAGTTCGACGACACTCCGATCGAAAGTTCGCGGGAAGACTCTAGCCAGGTGAAAGAAAGAAAGAAACGTTCCAAAGGGTCGTCCAACGTCCGCCTCTGACCCTCGTCGTCCTTTCCGAAGACGAGGAAATTTTCGACCGATTTTCGTGGCCATCGGGGAATTTTCCCTCACCTAGCCCCTCGTCGGCGAACGCTCGCGATTTATCCGTTTCTTCCGGATCTCGAACCATTGGTGGTTCGGGTTAAAAGGAAAGAGGACGAGGACCGAATCTGACGGAAGAGGAGCGAAGAGCACGTGACACGTCTGAGCAAAGAGGAGAGAAATAGAGGCGCTCGCGTGCTAGGTCGCCACACCTCTTCGACGTTCACCCGTCGACGCGCCGAGATTCGCGCGGATCGAGCAACGACAGAGGCGATCGCGGCCGTTATCCAGCGTTCGATGCAAATCGGCCGGTAATAAGAGGGTCATAAACGATCGAGGCAACGCGATAATCGAGACTAATTACGCGTTAGCGGCGCGCTAGGAAACCTCGAGCGAGAGAGACACCTCGGGACTAGCCAGCGAGAACCGGTAGTCGCGGATTTTTCCTCGAGAACGTTCGATAAGTCCTCCGAGGCGGGAGAATCCGCGTGGAACAGCGGCGGTTCGCGGAAAACCGATACGGACTTTTCGATCCGCGGAGAGATCGAGAAGGCTCGGTTTCCAGGCGCCGCGGCGCGCGCCGTTTAGAAATCGTCCGACTTCCTGCTCGTCGTAAATCCTCGTGGATCGTCGTCGCGGTGGCTTTCAGCGACGCCCATAGCGTACGTGAAATTCGCCTCGGCGTTTCCCTGGCCGTGTAGGAGGGCTGCATTCCTGCCACCTCGGCTTTCGAATTCAGTTCGTCACGGAAGTTGCCGCAACGCCAACGAGACATTCCGGTTTGGGCGGTGCGCGTCGATCGACCCGTTCTCCTCGAGCCACGAACGTTACTCACCGTCGCGACGGTCGGCCGATCGCGAGTCAACGACTGCCTGTTGACCGTTCGCTAATCGACGATGCCGCGGATTACCATTACCGTCCGTCTCGCGCGACGCCGACCCTGTCCTATCCCAATTTTTCCTTCTCCCCGGCCCCGCAGATTCCCCATTCGTTATTCCCGTCGGGGCATACGGAATAGGAATACCGGCGGAGGAAATGGAACGCCTCCTGTGCGGCGGTGTAAACGCTATCGTAGATCCTCCCGCGTCGTCCCGGAGCGCGCAGCCAGACCTCCGAACGGCTTACATAAGCCGTCGACTGACTGGCTTTGCTACCTTGAAGTCGGTCGTTGCCGCTGTCTCCTGCAATCGCTGCATGCCGGCGTATGCATCGAACGTTCTTTACAACCGACTGGCAATCGAGACTTACAACGCGTGCACGGGGACGGGGACACGCGGTGCGAGTAGCGAGGGAGAGAGAGAGAGAGGGATGGCGCGCGCGCGCGCGAGAGCGCGGCAACGAATAGATTTCAATTTCAACGTGGGAATGCGCCTCTATGCCGGTGCTGGTATTGATCCTCGCGGGACGGATAATAAATCGTTGATTCGAGTTCGTGCGTCCAGAGGAGACGTCGTTAAGAAGACGATACACGTCGCTTCTCTCCTCCCTCTCTCTTTCCCTATAACCTAGCCGACCAAACCAACAGTCCTACCCCCTTCGCGTATTATTATTCCCGCGGCGGATTCCGGAGCTGAACGCGCCACTAACGAGCCAATCTCTGCGCGATGGAACGTTTAATGATCGCGGTGTGTGATCTTCCTACCAATCACCCACTCGCCCGGTCCTCGCCGATACACACTCTCTCTCTCTCTCTCTCTCATTCTTTTCTCCTCTCCTCGCGGCTGCTACGTGATGCGGAGCCGACAGACGCGGAGATTTTCCCGAACACGAGCAACTCGCCGAGTTCAAGTTCGCGACCGGTGGTTCGGAGAAATCTGATCGAAACGTCGAGACGACCTAATTCCAGGGGGACGCGGCGCGTCCACCCTCGCGGCCGATCGATTCTAACGAGAACCGAGGCGCTCGGAGGGTCGATCGAGCGAGTATAAATCACCGGTCCCTGCCTGCTCGCGGCGCGAGGCGCTAAGGCGGACGGGTATCGCGTTATCGATAAAAGTCACCGGACCACGGGAAACTCCTTTTCCCTCCGACTTGGTTTTCTCGCCTCCCGGATTACCTACCCAACGCCTTCGAGCTGCGATTCGTAGGATAAACGCGTGGATCGTGGCCTGCAACGGTGGATTTACCTGGAACAGAAAATGCGAAGACACCGTTAGAGATCGATAGGGAATTGGAAATTGCAGCGAGAGGGGCGGAGAGAGGGTTTAACGCGGCGCGAATGCATCAGCGCCGGTGCGCGATGGTAAAAATGGCAACCGAGCCGTCTCGATGTGTAACTAATGGGAATAACAACGACACAATGGCCCCGTACGGAGAGCGTGCACGCCGTTGATTTACTTTTCACGCTCGGCTTGGCCGTCGCGGAACGCCCACGCGAGCAAAGCGCGCGCTCGAGGCCGAGACACGGCTGTGGCACGTGAACGACACATCGACGAATCGGGATCGCGAATGGCCGCTCGCGCAGCGTGGAAAAACGCGCGCGCGAGCCTCCGCGCCGAATTATCGCGAGCGCGCGGCTTTATCCGAGCCGGCTGCGGGACGAAACGCTGCGGGATAATTGGTAATTTCGATCCATTTGTCACGCGAAACGCGACAGCCTCGTTCGAGCGTGTCACCGCGAGCTACTTTTGCAAACGAGACACCCTTGTCCCATAAATCTTGGCCGACACCGGCCCCGTCATTTTTTCCCCGCTCCGGCTGACCCACAAAATCCGCCAGCGAGCGACCGGTCGAAATAACTCCAAGCGCGTTCGCGCTGGCGTTCCTCGCTAGCTCGCTGAAATCGCGCGGATATCGCGATCAAATTTACGCCAGTCGAACGGCCAAGCACGGAAACGCGCTCGAGCGCGCTCGGCGCGCCTCTGGCAAGAAAGCGAGTCGGCGAAGAAATTTACATAACCTTCGCGGCGATAGAATTCGCGCGGAGGTTTAACGATCCTCGCGGTTTCGCCTAAACGATCGCGCATAGTCGCGCGTGTTTCGCAAAGTGCACCGACCGGTGGAAGAAACTTGGGCGAAACCGAAGCGGAATCGAGGTGGAATTATCCTCCGAAACGGCGAAATTCTCGCGAATCGCGCCGCGCGTACGCTAAAGATTGCGCGAGGAATCGCGAGGAAGGGAACGGAGGAGGCGGTTGTTGGAAAGGTTCTGCGGGGCATGCTCGCGATAAACTCGCCGGAGTCATCTTCCTCGCGATCCCTGGCGAATATTTGCAACTCGCGTTGGTCGGGCCGAGAGAAAGGAATCGCCTTGCCCTACTTGAGCGGAACACGCCGCGGAGAGCACGCGGATCGCGCCGATTCGTTCGAACAATACGCGCTAATTGCCGGCGGATTGTTTGCCAAAGCCGGCCGGTTGAAAACCCGGGCGCGTTGCCGCGAATCGCGGGCGTAACACGCGCCGAACGCGTTATCTTCGCGCAGAATAAACAAGGCGGTTAAGTTGGTCGTAATTCTGACTCGCGTCGCGCGAAAAGCACGTATTATACTTGGGGTGTGTCGCGGTGCGAAGCCAGCGGACGCTTCGACGGCACGCGCGTGCCATTGCGCGAGTCGTTGCGCGAGTCGTTGCGCGAACCAGTACTCGTTGCCCAACGACCGCTCCACCGACCGGGATGACCCAGATGGCCGGCCGAATCGAGCCCCGCGATCCAAACGAATAATCTAATTTTCGTTCACCAGAGCTACAGAGTCCTAGAGAGACCGAGAGAGAGCGCCAGTACCGCGGCGAGCTGAAATTTTAATTTCCTTTTCCTCCGAGCCTCGCGACTCGACCACTGTATGCCCGCGCGCGTTGCATCACTGCCAATTATAAATGCAAAATTGCACCGGCGACTCGAAACGCAAATGCGGAATAGCTGTCGCATTCCGGCTCTTTACGAACCGATAAGATTACGGGAACCCGAAACATTGTTTCTCCGGTGGCACGGCCAGGGAAATCGGGTCTGGCGTATCGAGGCTGAAACGCTGGTTATTAGGCGATAAGATAGGGAAATTGGCAGGTTCCACGGTGTTGCTCTCCCCGCGAGCTAATCGGCCTGCCGAGCAACTCGCTTTTCAAACTCGCGCACTCGCCTCGCCTGGATGATTCACGCAACGACTTTAGCCGCGATACGCAAAGTGGAACGCGACGAAGTTCCAGGATTCCACGGGTACTACCCGATCTTACCTCCACGAGTACGTATATTACGCGTATAAATAAACGGCGCGACGAAGGGAGAAACGGGAAAAGTTGTGGATTTAAACACGGCTGGCGAAGGAGCCGACCTCTCCGCTCGATTTACCCGGAGAAACCGCGAAGAGGACGAGGTGGACGCGGGGAGGCGTGATACGTGGGAGCGGATACACCTGTTTCGATCGTCCATGTCTCCCTTTCATTTCCTCCGGAGCCGCGTCAGCCGGATTAACCCCTTCGATGGACCAATGAAACCGAAACCCCTCGGGAGATACCTACGACTCATCCGGTAGATATCCTCTCCCTATCGGGAAAACTCCGGAGAAAAATTCCGAAACCTCGAAGCGCGGGAAAACCTCGCGTAGCTTTATTCGGATTATCTATTTTGCGAAATAACCCCTTGACAGAGAGAGAAAGAGGAGAATCGTTTCGAATCGCGCGCGAATCACTGTCAAGGGTGTTTCCCGTTCGCAGAGACGAGAGGAGGTGTTCGGTCACGGCGGGAAATAATTCGCGATGGAAACGCGGAAGCGGAGCGGCGGCCCGGCCGGGGTGGCTGGTTTCCGGCCGAGCGAGTATTCATTTTTCGACCGCTTTGTCCTCTTTGTCGCGGAATAATCCCGAAGGCGTGGACAGGGCGAAGACAAGGCGCCTTCCGGCTCGGGGGGTGTGGACGTTCGAGGCGCGGAAATGGGGTAGCGACGCTGGCAAGGTGCAAGAGGCGACGAGCGCCGCGAGCAGCGGCGAAACGGAGAGAGCGAGAGAGAGGGAGCGAGAGGGAGAGAAAAGGGGACGCCGGCAGCAGCTGCTCTCGAGCGTTTAGCGAATTTTGCCACGAGGCATTAAGAACCACCCCGTTCTCCCTCGTGCTTCTTTTTTCCAGCGACTTTCTTCCGCCGCTGCTTCCTCGTTTCCTTCTCGGCGGCGAGCAAAAACCAGCTCGCAGGGTCCGCCCTGGCCGGATTCACACGCCGTGCAAGGATTCCGGGCTCCGTGAAAATCCCGCAACCCTGCGGAGGAAGCCGTTAAAACCTCGGGAAAAAAGGTCTTTCCACTGGTGGTTCTCGTCTCGTCGACTTTGCCGGGGTTGTTTGCGAGCTTCCGAGGAATCCCTTCGAACGCGAGCCGAAGGAAACTTCGTTCCGAGTCGATTAAACGCGAGCGCAGAAGCTCGGGGAAGAAACGAGAGGCGACCACCGGTGGAAAAAGTTGCGCGGTCGGCAACCAGTTCCCGAGAAACCTACCTATACACCTTCCCGACACGCGTCGGCAATAGGACAAATAGGAAAAAGCGATCAAGCGCTGCCGGACACCAACCTTCTTTCGCGCTCCGGGCTACCTTTGCATCTTCTCGCAAGACTCCGAACCGAAAGAGATTCGAACGCAGTGCGATGCAGAGAAGAAAAGATCTGCCTTCCTATTCGCGGATTACTCTGGTCCTCGAGTCGATCAGACTCGAGAATGTTCGACAAAGAATTATTTCACCTTCCGTCGAAGGACAACGATATACAATTGCGTCCGACTTTTGGACCCCTGCTGCAACGCGTTGACCGTGTTCTCTTTTGACTCTCGGTGTGCCACCGACGCGCAACGTCGCCGTCAATGGTCGCCGAGGTCACTGGAGCGTCGGTGATCCACCCCGGTATTCGATGGCGTCTCCGACTCGTATCCCTGCAGAGTACGCCGCGCGGGTAATTCGAGGGTGGTATCGATATTAAATCGTTATTTAGACGGCGATCTCGCGGCAGACGCGGAGAAGAGGGGAAAGAGGGAAGAAGGGCGTATCCCGGCGCGAATTATGGTTAACGGGCCGGAAAGGTAAGAGGGCATTGTGCGCGGGAAAGAGAGAAGGAAGTTGCGCGCAGAGTCGGGCAACCGTGGCCGCGAACGCACAGGGGTTGGCAATATTTCCGTTATGGTACATTAAATTCGTACGAGTTTTCTAACGCGACCGCGTCTCGTCGTCGATAACTCGGGGAATCGGCGGGAAATAACGGAGGGAGAAGAGGGGCCACGCAAGCTGGGAAAACACGCTGCCCTCCCGTCGTGCCGCGGTTATTTTTCTTCGCCGTTTTGCGGAATTCGAGCCGCGCGAGCCTGCAACCAACGTCGATCGATCCCGCCGAGCCCGGCCGCGTGGAAAACCGCCGCGGCAGGAAAAACCCGGATCAAATTGCTCGGCAGAAACAAACCTCCCAACTTTCCCCGAATAACTTGCAAATGGAAATCGATTTTTACCCCCGGGTTGTCGATCCACTCGATTAAAACGCTCTTTCCTTGTCCCCGCGCGAGTCCCGAGTAAAGCGAAGCAAGCAACCTCCGCGAAGTCAGCCGATACTCGCGAGTTGCAGTTCCGTTGCTCGCTCGAGATTCAACGAAGCTCTTTCGTTCCCGCGAAGTAGTTCCGAAGCAACGGACACTCACGAGGCCGATAAATCTCGAAGGAGCGAGAAACGACAGCTTGGAAACTCGGACAGCATCGATCTCGAGATCGACGAGCTAAAGGGAAACGCGCGAAACGCTCCTCGTTTACCCTGTCTCGTTGAGCAGAGGGTGGCACGCATTAGCGAAGCTTCGATCGCGCTGCGAACCAGGCGCAGTGGCGTTTTTCCAATTTCGCGTGCAAAAGCGACTGGAGAGCGGAGGGAGAGAGAAAGAGAGGAGAAGAGCGAGGGCTACGGGAGAGACCAGTTTCCCAAGTCCCAGCAGGAAAGCTCGACTCGAATTACCTTTAAGCAAGGGAGGCAAAAAAGCGAACAGCTCGAGGGTCTCGGACAACACAGACGTTCGGAATCGAACGTGCCCTTCCCTCTTCTACAATTTGCATACCTTCCAGCTCTGAAATGACCCTGTGAAACCGGGATAAGGGTCCTTTCTGCGACGTCTAATGGCCTCCGCGTACCCGTCGCATCTGCTCCCAATGGCGCTGTACAGCCACTGCGGTTACGTAATTTCCTAACCGAGAATACTAACGCGTCCCCTAACTCGGCCAGGAAGAACCTTGACCAAAAATACCCTCGCTTCCGCGTCTTTCGAATTCCTCACGGTCACACCCTTCGTCCTGTTCTCTGCAACCGCCTCCTCTCTGCCACTCCGTCGCGATCGCGTTGAAACGAGCCGGACGTTTCGCTGTTTTTACCCGAACGCAAACGAATACGCTCGAACGATGACTCTGCGCGCTGGAAGAGAAACGGCAGAGAGACTCGTGGATAATTACTCGCCATGCTGGACTTTTTCAACCGGCCGCGGCGAGCGAAGCGAGTTACGCAAGGACCTCGAGGGAAGCGGAATTATCGAGAACGAAGTAGGAAGCGGCGGACAAAGCGGATCGTAGCGCGTCAAAGTTTACAAACAGTGGCGAATTCGGGAACGGTAAACGCGACGTTAAGGTTAATCGCGACATTGCCATTCTCGAGATAAATCGCAACGGAGTAGGAAAACCGGTTATTAAAATACGATAAGATAATGCCAGGCTATTCGACGAATTCCCGCGACGTCGCTTTCTCCCGAACGCGTCCGTTCGAAGGTCACCGGAAATCCGAGTTTACCGTGCATACGCGCGCTTTCGCGAATCATCGCGGGGAATCTCGCGCGAAACGCGAGAGAATGAGAGACGAAGATAGAGAAAGGACGTCAAAGGGAGAGGAGAGGCGATAGTACGCCGGGCGTTAATAATGAGCCAGCCATTGCGGCGGCATCGGTGTCACGCCGCTTTGTTCCCGCGCGCATTATTCGGCCGCGCGCGTATCTGGAATAATCAGTCGCGTTTTACCGAAATAGCAACGCGCATTGTCCCGCGGGGTCTAGACGACGTCGGGCGAGAGAACGCGACGGAATCGCGCGGAGAACAAAGAGCAACGCGTCGAGGACGAGGGAGGGAGGGAGGATAGGGTAGTGGTGGTGGTGGTGGTCGTCGTCGTTGTCGTCGGAGAAGTTTCGCCAGTTCCAAGGGAACCCCCTTCCTCTCCTTTCCGCTCCTTCTTCCCTCGACCTTCTTTCCCGCGAACCAGTTCCAATTCCACCGGACAAACTTTCCTATTAATCGAATAGACCCTGGCTGGCGAACGACTGGCCGGACCCGGCTTGCGATTTCGATCGCTCCGACAGCAACTTCGCGCCCAACTTTCTCCGCGACGCTAACCCATATCCGACGAGGCGCGCGTGTAAAGAACACAGCGTCGCCTGAAAAATTCCAATTCCGCCACGACGAGAATCACGCGTCGCAGCCAATCTCGAGCGAAGAAGCTTTTCCGAGACAATGGCGCGGGAAAGAGAGAGAGAGACGTCGATGAGAGAGATACGAGCGCGCCGATTTCGTCACGAGCGGGACAAAGCGAAAAGACGGGGACCGAGGCGCGTTATGACCGATGAAATACCGTATTAAGGCTCCCCTAACAGACAGCGTCATCCTAGAAACACGCGCACCTGCCACTCCTTCCGCCTCCACTCGGCACCTCCTCTCCCTCGCTCTCTTATTTTCCGAAAACGTCTCTCCACCGCTTCTGGTCACGAATCTCATCTCTGCGGAAAATAGACAAGCGTATCCGATAGCCACGCTTATTGGATCCGACGCGATGCCAGCGTCTGTCGTCCACCCTCTAGCGCCGACGCAACGGCGAATCCTCGTTAAATAGATTACACGATTCGAGGACCTAACGTTGCTTGACTGGCGATTATTGCTTCTCGAGGACGCGGCAGGATTCGGGGAAGTACCCGAATCGAAACAGCCAAGTTGCGAATTTATCCGCGCAGAAGTAACCGATATCGGACGCTGCTTCTTTTTCGATTATTATCAATCGGAGATCGAGGATCACGACTTCTCTCGTGGCTCTCTCGTGGGCGCCCACTGTTCCAGCGGAAATTTCCACGAGGGTTAAGCCGGGTGCAACGCTGATTTTAAGGCAGGTAGCTCGGTACCCGTCGAGAGGAATATTCCGCTCGTCGCGGGCGACGAAGCGGGTTGCTCGTGGACATCGCTGTGACGGTGAATTGAAAAGAAGAAACGCGAAGCGTAGATACTCGACAATTCCGAGTTGTCTGCCATTATACGTTAATTACGAAACGAATAGTCGATTACTCGAAATTTAGCCTAATAGGAAACAAGTGGGCACACTTTTGTCAATTGTTTCACTATCGCGCTTGTTAATTTCGCGCAAGACCGCGTGTTGTTGCATTTACGAGAGGAGAGAGGATATAAATGTCGACGAGGATCATCGGTTGGTCAGAAGCTCGAAAAATTGGCGAAGGTGCGAAACGAGGAACACGAAAGAAAAGAACGATCGTCATGTCTCCGTGCCTAGCAACGTGCATGATTCTGGCTATGATCATCGTCATTCGTAAGTACCCGCGCGTCTGTCTACTATTACGAGAAAACTGAACCGAGTCACGCGTGTTTCGTTCGCGGTGTGAAAAATTTCGCGGTCCAAACGCGATAGGAAATTAAACGACGCTGTCACCGTGATCCCAACGTACGCGTTACCGACTAAGCGAGAAAATCGTCGAATTGGTTCTAATCGCGTATCGTTCTCGTTTATCGTACGCGCGTTTACGAGAATTTTGATTGGCCAGCTGGACCGACAAAGGCCTGGATAAACAGCGTGGAACTGGAAATTCCAAGTTACCCGGAGAACGAGTGGTGGGATCGTTGCGGACGATACTGCGAGCCGCGGTGCGACGAACCTGATCGACGCGAGAACTGAACGCCCGTGAGTACCCCTCCGACCATCTTTTACCCCCGCTCGATCCAATTTCCACCAGCTACTCGGTAAAACCAGTAATTTCCATTTTTCTCTCCAGAAATGCGGCGGAGAATACGAGCACTGCGCATGTCTGGCGGAGTTCTACAGAGACCTTAGGGATCAGAAATGTAAGGAGCTGTCGGAATGCTCGCATCATCCGCATTAATTTAAACGTACCCGATCTAGCGAAATTAGTCGAACGCAGAGACCACTAGCTAATTGTACGCAGTAATAAAGAACGTTCTTTAAACACGTTGGTGCAATCGAAACACCTCCGTTCACTCACCTACGAAATCGGAGAGATCGCATAGACTTGCTTCGTTCGGTGCACCTCGAACGATTCCAAGCGGAGATTTGGCTCGACTGCGCGCCACGAGATTCCGCGACTAAACATCCTCCAGAGGCCTCTCTACTTACGCGAACCTTGACTTTTCCTCCTATCGCCTTCCGACTAATCTAGCCGACGCGTTCGCTCGATTAACGTCGGCACGCGAGGTGACCGCGTCGGCCCGCCTCCGTCCCGCGGAATCCGCCAAAAGCCCACCGCCGTTCTCTCTCGCCTATGTTTCGTTCCATCGCCATCCCGTAACAGGTGCGCTCCTATTTCGCGACCGATCGCGTCACTGCCACGATAATATTCCCGAGAGCCACGGAGTGACCGGTTACGTTGAGTTTCCAATGACGGCAACCGCGAAGAGAGGCGCGAGGAAGAAAAAACTTCGGAGTCGGGAGAATTCGATTGCTCGCGGAAGGGAAACGGGAAGGAATAGAGGGAAGCGGAAAGTATAGAGAACGTTGGTGATCAAAGAAACAATTTGCTCGGCGAAAAGCCGAGATTTCGAGGGTCAGCGGGAATACAACGGAGGGTGGCTCGCGGGAGAAATCCCGGTTGCTGTGAGAGGAATCACGGTGAGAAGACGCGCGCGTGTGCCTCGTCCGGTCGGCTAGCCTCCAGAACCTCTTCTCCTTCCTATCATATTTATGAGACACCTCGAACCGAGGTATAGCGCGCGCTCGCTCCGGCAAGGGGATGAAATCAGCGCGGTCGAAAGCGCGCGACGCGCGTGTCGACGTATTCGCTCTCTCGCGCGATAAGACGTGACCCGGACGAGTGGGAAATTGCCTGAAAGCTCGCGTCGCACGCTCTTCAAACGAGAAAATCCAGCCCCCTCGCCGAGCCGCTCCCTTTGAACCCGTCGATTTCGCCAAGGGCAGAAGGAAAAGGTGTTTCTCTCTCTCTCTCTCTCCCTCTCTGCTCACTCTGCGTTTTCTCCTTTGATTCGGTCCATTTCTCAAAAGAAACTCTGTGCGCACGCGCCTCGAAACAGCCGAAAATCGAGTACATTTCCAACCTCGGAAGAGATCGAACTCATCGCGACCTATTAGCAGCTGTCGGAGCCGATCGAAATCGTTACGCCCCGTTGCAACCGGAAGATATCGGGCCACGGGACCAACGGACGAACGCAAAAGGAGTCCTCTTTGTCCGACTCGACGATGCGGAACGACGGGAACCGGTGGTCCGATATTTCTGTTTTCGACACCACCGGATCAATGGATGAGATTGAACGAAATAACGATTAACGCGGCAACCCTGTGGTCTGCATTAGCCCTTCCGGAGAGGAAAGGAGATCGATCGAGAGACTCGAATCGCGCTTTGTCCAACGAGACGCGAGGGTTGCGCGCGGTCAGGGATCGTTTCGACTTCCAGAGACTTCGCATCCGCGAGAGTCCCCGGCGTCGTTCGAGGAGAGCGACGCGTCGGTTCCTCGATTACGTAACCCTACCGCGCGCGAGCCACCATCAAACCAGAGTTGCTCGTAGCAAACGCGGCGAAAAAACCCGACGCCCGTACGACGCCGTGTTTCTCCGGGACACGGCGCGCGCGAGACGAAACGACTAAGGCGGCGACCAAGCGGACGCATCGAGACGGAACGCGACGACGGTGTCGATCGTCGTCGCGACGGAGAAGCGATCGGATCGTGTCGGCCATTATTACGCAACGGCCGCGCCGAGAAGCCGGCTACGGGGATCCGCGCTCGCGCGAGCGTCCGCTCCGCTTCGTCCCGCTCGATCCCATTCGATCCATCTCGCTCTTGCGAGCTCGTTCCCTGGCTCACGGCAAACAACTTACATAATACCGTATATTTATCCGCCGGCACGAGTTTACTGCACTACCGACACCGTTCCCTCTCGCCCGCGCGGTTCCGCCACACGCGCGCCGTGGAAAAGCGCGAGCGTGCACGAGCATACGCGCTCGTTACGTGGCACCGGCCACCGACCAGCCCCAACCAGCCGAGCGCGCTCTCCTCTCGTTAACTAACCAACCCGGTCATCTTTTTCGCTCCGACCGAGTTATCGCTTACCTGTTCCACTCGTCTACTACCTCGTCTACGCCGATCGAACGGCAGACGATTCCTCTTCCGATTATCCGCGCGCGCGTACCGGGGAATCTCTCGCGAACCGACCAAACGTGTCCGACGAGCTTCGAGAAGATTGGGAAAACGGAGAGGACCGGATTAGAAACGGTGGATCGAGATCGCGAGGCTGCGTCCGAGCGGAGAGTTAGCGACTGGTTTCTGGTGCGCGACACGCGCAGGCTACTCTGCTATTCCGAGCACGCGGAGGAACGAAGCTCGGTTTGGAACCGAGTGAAATTCCAGCCGCGGATATCCAGTGGATCTCACTCGAGCCGTCCATCGTCCGCTTCAACTCTCTCGGTACGAGCCGACGCGACACGCTGCTGGGAAAACACATTTCGTCCAGTCGGACGACATCCGGCGAGAAGCGCGTGCGTTATCGCGGCTCGCGGGCTCGCACGCGCGCGGAGCACGAGCTCGGAGGAGCTAGCCGCTCCGCCGCGAATCGGCCAATTATTCTACGCGAAAGACTCGTTATCCAATTTGGCTAACAAGCACCACGATTGAACCGTCCGCCTCCGATTTTAACGAGCTTCTGGATACGTTCGCGCAGGCCACTACTCTCCGCGTCTTTAACCCCCTTCGACGCGTGTTTAACCCGCGCCCGCTCTGTCGTCGTAATAATCCCGATTACGGAGATAACAGTCTCTCCTACGCGATCTCGATCGCGCCCCGAGCACCGCCTACCGATCCTCTTCGCGACCAGTCGCCGCTGATTACCGTCCAGACGACGTCTTCGCGCGTCGCGTCGCGGCGCGTCGCGATGGATCCTTAGCGGGCTCGTGATTCACGGAACGAGAGAGCAAGAGAGAGGAGGAGGAAGGAAAGCACGGTCCGTCACGTAGACGCGCGCGGCCACGTAGCCAGTTTATTGCGCGCGAGCGTGCTAGTTCCTGCGAACGTGACGTAACGGCGAACGCCAGGCACCGGCTACTAGCGAATCGCGGTCGCGATTCGCGTGGGCCCTGGCTTTTCCCTCTTTCTCTCTTCCTCTCTTTCCCTTCCCGAGCAAAATCTCTACCGACCGTAGGAAAAACCCTCGTCGGCGCGACCACGATCACGTAGACCCCCGCGCGGACCAAGACTCTAGAGAGAGAGAGAGAGAGAGAGAGAGAGAGAG
>NIJG01000193.1:3724395-3786422 GCA_002201625.1 Euglossa dilemma
GAGAGAGAGAGAGAGAGAGAGAGAGAGAGAGAGAGAGAGAGAGTGGGATCGCAGCGAGGCGCATACCAGTGACACAAATACGTAACCCCTTTACGGATCACGGCGCTTCTGGGTTACGCTGAACCGTGAACTTTACTCCGCGAGATACGCGCGGTGCGGCGCGGTCCGTCTTTTCTCTCAGCGTCGAGCGAAAGTGGACGGCCGTCGATCGATCGATCGGTCGGTCGATCGGGCAACGACGCCTGGTTGGCGAGGTCGGGATCAGCGCCGAGGCAATCGTCCGATAAGCGATAACTCGAGGACGCGGAGGAGGGATCGGGACCTACGCGAGGCGGCCGACAGCGGCCGACGCGCGCTCCGATATCCGCTTTATCGCGCTCGGTCGCTAAGCCACACGCACACGAGTAATCAATCGGTAGTACCAGTAGAGAGAAAGAGAGAGAGAGAGAGAGAAGAAGCAGGGTGCGCGCGTGTGTCGGTGAGCAAGAGCGCGCTGGTTGGACGGAGCGTAAGAATAGTTTCACCAGTGGAAACACCGGTATCGTTTCCAGCGGGACAAAGCGGGACAAAGCGGGTTGCCGGGGTCCGAGGCGCGTTACGACCGATGAAATACCGTATTAAGGCTCCCCCGACAGGCTGCATCCTAGAAACACACGCACCTGCCACTCCTTCCTCCTCCATCCTGGACCTTTCTCGACCCCCCGTAGAGAAGCGCCGGCAATCCCATTGTTTCTCCTCTCTCTCGGATTTTTCTCCACCGTCTCTCGCTCTTGCTCACGAATTTCGTCTCTCCGGAGAATAGACAAGCGTATCCGATATCCGCGCTTATTGGATCCTACGCGGCGGGGGCGTCGTTGTTCTTCCCTCTCGCGTCGGATAAGGGCGAGTGTTCGTTAAGAAGATTACTCGATTCGGGGACACTGGGATATCGGGACCGTTGCTTGACCGGCGATTATTATTTCACGAGGACCGGGGAGGTCGAAGGAACGTGGCAAGATCCAGGCACGTCCGACCAGACGAATTGGGGTTTCGATATTCGATCGAGGAACGGAAATAGTACAATACCTGCGAATTTATCGGTACTAAAACGTTCTATTATTTCCCAGGTTTATCGCTCGAAATGAAACGCGCAACACGCGATAACAGGGACTCTACCAAGGCCTGCTTAATGACACCGTTCTATCGCCAAGAGTCGAAATTATCATCCGTGCCCATTGTACACTCCTCGTTGCCGTTAATCAGCCTGTTTTCCAAAACCGACACGCGCGAGAGAAATCTTGAAATTTTTCGATCCGCGGTCACGTAAATACGTTGGAGATAAACGCGTTCGAGTTGCAACTCGGAAACTGTGTTACGTAAAAATAAATGCGTTTAATCGGTTGGAAGAAAGGAATAAGAGGAAAAGACACTGTGTCTGCGTGGAACCCTAACGAAGGTTCCTTAAGAGAGATTATTATAAATCGGAGATCGACGACCGAGACGCTTCCGTGAAAGTCCCGAGCCACGTGGCTCTCTCGTGGGCGCCTACTGTCCGAGCGGAAACTTTCACGAGGGTTAAGCCGGGTGCAACGTTGATCTCGAGGCAGGTAGCTCGGTACCCGCCGAGAGGAATATTCCGCGCGTCGCGGACGACGTCTGTGAGCGTCTTCTGCTCCATCGCGTCGCGACGGCCGCGAATCTCGTTTTTGAAACGCCTCGGTGTCCGAGACCCTCGCGAAAAAGGTTGCTTCGCGACGCGTTGGTCGCTCGAAATTAAAAAGGATAGGGAAAATCTTGGTTGCCAATGGCGCAAACTCGGAAAGAAAACCGGCGAAGCAACTGACACGACGCGCTAGGAGCGGAAAAGCCTGTTCTCGGTTTCTATCGTTCGCTGTCGATCGTCCGTCACTCTAAACGGTCCTCGCGACCACTGGTTATCTGCGAGAACGCCTTCGAGATCTCCCTCAGTGCGCATCGAGGAACAGGTTGCTCGTAAATATCGCGACGATCGTTAATTTCGCGATGTACGAGAGACAAAGGAGTCGCGGGACAAACATATTTGCCCGTCATAAAGGTTAAAAAGGAAAAATAAAGAGCGTAGATATCCGGGAATTCCCATTCGTTTGCGTTACATTAATTACAAAGTGCCGTTTTACTTGGACTTAGCATAAATAAACTACCGCGTAACATAAACTCTTGCCAAACGTTATCTTCCACGGATGCACACGTGCGGGCGAATACATTTACGGGAGCAGGTAGAGTATAAATATCGTCCGACACCGTTGGTTCATCAGAAGCGCGAAAAATTTCCTAAGGTGCGAAACGAAGACTGTCTGCCGAGAAAAGGAACCGCAATGTCTCCATACCTAGTAACGTGTATGATCCTGGCTATGGTCGTCGTCGCTCGTAAGTATTTACCACGTTCCACGCATCGTTGGGTAATTTTAAATTTGATACACCGATTAACGTCGTTATTTGGAATTCGATTAAACGACGACTAAAGCTCGTCCCTCGAGTAGAGAGGAATAGGAATTGGGCTTCCAAATGCACGAGACATTGAAAAATATTTGAATAAAAACCTTCGTTTTCGAATTTCGTACCTGGATCGACGTAGATCGTTCTTGTAATTAGCCACGAGTATCGCTAGCGTTCATCGCGCCTATATTTATTCAAATTTGGTTTATCAGTTGGACAGACGACGACGGAAGAAAGCGACACTTCAAAATGCGGTGTAAACGAGATATGGTCACTGTGCGGAAAAATGTGCGAACCCACCTGTAAAAATCCTCGCCCCAATCCTATCTTTTGCCCTAGAATCGTGAGTAGCCGATAATATCTTGCTTCGAATCGATCGAAATCGCGTAAACTACGCGGCAAAACGAGAAACTTTATTCTTTTCTGTTCAGGAGTGTAGCAAGATCACTGCCGCCTGCAGGTGCAAGAAGAACGCGCTCAGAGATAACAACGATGTTTGCGTACTCAAGGATCAATGCTAGTAATCGAAATAATTATGTACATCAGCTTAACGCAGTTAGTAAGACTTAGATTGTTACCGAATTGTATGCAATAATAAAGTACGTACTTTGAGCAAATCGTTTCACGTATATAGAAACACCTCTCCCGTCCACTCGCCTACGAAATCGGAGAGAACTCGAGTCGGAAACGAGCGGAAAATTCCGTTCTCGATTTCTATCGCTTCCCGTGGATCGTTCGTCACTCGAAACGATCTTCCCGATCATCGATCCAGCTGTCGCGAAACAGGTTGCTCGTAAATACCTCGACGACCGTTAATTTCGTCATGGATAATAGACAGAGAAGTCGCGGAAGAAAAATATTTGCCGTAAAGGTTGAAAAAAAAAAAAACAAGGAACGTAGATACCGGATTTAATTACCGAGCAAAGTGGCGTTTGCTCGAGTATCGCATAAATAAAAACCATTATGAAAAGCATTAACTTTTACCGATTAACTTCTAATCGCGGCAAGCATCAACTTCCACGGACGTGCACGCGCGAGTGAATACGTGTCTACGGGAAGAGGTCGAATATAAATACGGACGGACATCCTTAGCTTATCACCAGAAACGTGAAAAATTTTCCAGGTTGCGAAACGAAGAGCGTACACGAAGCAAAAGAACCGTCGTGTCTCTATACCTATAATTAACGTGCTTGATTTTTGCTATAGCCGTCATATTCTTGTAAGTACTTTCTACGCAAATTTGGTAGGTCGTTTGAACAAGCAACTGGTGAATGCAGAATGCCCGGCAAGAGAATGTGGACATTTTATGGACATAGGTGCGAGAACACCTGGCTGTGTTCCTCGTTGCAGTCTCAGCTCGTGTATCATCGTCAGTACCCTGCAATATCTTACGATCGAATCGATCGAATTCGCATAAACTACGCAGTGAAACGACAAATTTTATTTTATTTCCTTTATCTTCATGTCACGAGGAGTGTTCGAGATAGTAATAACCATACACACCGGCCTAACGAAATTAACGAGACTCGGATCGTAACGGAATTGTAAGCAATAATAAAGTATTTTGAGCAAATCGGATAACGTCTATCGAAACACCTATCCCGTCCATTCAGAAAACGACTCGTATTCGTCGATTTCCTACGTTTGACACACCTCGAGCAGTCTCAGGCGATGATTCGATTTGACTATTGGGGACGAATTATCGCGAATAAATATATTCCTAAGTATCCTGCTTGCGTAAATCTCGATTTTACTCCTATCGCTGACTCTGATCAATCTAGCCGATGTTCGAGGTGACTCCGTGGACCAATGTTTCGTCGAAGATCGCGCAGAATCCACCAAAAACACCACCGCCATCGTCACAGTGTTATCTCGTAACCGATCGTGTGCCCGCGTCGATAATATTCCAGAGATTAACTAGCTTGGAGTTTCGAACGATAGTAACTAGCAGGAAACGAGCGGGAAATCCTAATCTCCGTTTCTATAGCTTTCTGTCGATCGTTAGTCATTGGAAACGGTCCATTCGACCGCTACGGTATCGGCTTTTTCGAGCTCGTAAACACTGCGACGATAATTTCGCGATGGAGAAGAGAAACAGAGGAGTCACGAAAGAAAAACATTTGCACGTCCTAAATGTGAGAAAAGAAAAATAAGAAACGCGGATAGGAAGTAATCCCCATTCGTTTGCGCTCAATTAATTACAGCGAAATGTGCCGTTCGCTTGAACCTTGGATAAATAAAAAGCAAGTTGGATAAACATTCATCGATTTACTTATTATCACGCCACGCGTTATCTTCGACGAACGCGTACGCGTGAGTGAATATGCCTATGGCAACAGGTAAGGTATAAATATCAACGGACACCGTTCGTTCGATACAAGAAGCGCGATAAATTTCCAAAGGTACGAAACAGAAAGTATCCAACGAAAAAAACAACCGTCATGTCTCCATACGTAGTAACGTGCATGATCCTGGCTATGGTGGTCGTCGCTCGTAAGTACTTCCACGTTCAAATCTACGCTAAAATCTACGCGTTCCAACGAACACGAAAAATTTAACCAACGTGTGTTTCGTTTTGCGGTATTAAAAGAAGCGCGTACCGAACGAAGAAACGTTTCCACCGCGATTCGAACGAACGCGTTACGAACTAGGCGAGAAAAATCGTCGCTCTGGAATTTCGCACTTGGTTCGACACGGATCGCTCGCGTAATTACCGACGAGTATCGTTTCCGTCCGTCGTACCTATTTTTACGCCAATTTTCTTCTCCAGTTGGACAGGAAAGTACATTTGTGTGCGGTACGAACGAGGAATTGTCAGCGTGCGGACAGATCTGCGAGCCAAGCTGCCGTTTTCCCGTTCTCGAATGTCCCAACAGAGCAGTGAGTACCATCTTATCCCGAATCGATCGAATTTCTCGAAACTACGCGGTAAAACGTGAAATTTTGTTTTTTTCTCTTCAGGTATGTCCTCCGAATAAACCTAAACGCTGCAGGTGCGTGGAGGGCACGTTCAGAGATCCAAATGGTTTGTGTGTATCTCCGACGGAGTGTCTGATTGAAAAGGAATAACTATGTACACCAGTCTTGACGCAATTTGCAAAACTTAGATCGTAACCGAATTGTATGCAGTAATAAAGAACGTTGTTTAAACGCGTGGTTGAACGTATATCGAAACACCTTGCTCGTTCACTCACCTACGAAATCGGAGAATTACCGCGTCGCGTCATATTCGCAGGAGTATACAGCTTATACTCGTCGACTTCCTTCGTTCGGCGCACCTCGAGCACTTTGTCTGCTCGGAACGAAATTCCACGACTAAATATCTACCACAGTCCTCCGCTTACGTAAACCTTGACTTTCCCACTTATCGCCGCTGACAAATCTAGCCGACGTGTCCCTGGATAATGCACGCAAGGTGACCACCATCGATCTAACGACGCGCGATAACAGTAGACAAATTTTTCGCACTATCTCGCGATCGATCATCTGCCTAGATCGATATTTCCGAAAATCCTGCTCGCGGTTTCTATTGCTTTCCGTTGATCGTCTGTCGCTGAAAACGGCTCTCTCGCCGGTTAAATATATGCGAGAACGTTATAGAACCAATCTACGCGAGTCGACAAACAGCTCGCTCGTAAATTCTGCGATATTCGATAATTTCGCGATAGGGAATGGACAAAGGAATCGCGGAACAAGAATAGCTGCCCGTTGTAAAAGTTAAAAAAGAGACGTAAGAAACGTAGATACCGGATAATTCCGACTCGTTCGCGTTACATTAATTACCGAGCAAAGTGCCGTTCGCTTGGACCTCGCATAAATAAAAACTAAGTAGATTTACTTCTTATCACGACAAGCAATAATTTCCACGGATATACATCCATGCGTGCAGGTGAAGTATAAATACCGACGGACGTCGTTGGTTGGTCACCGGAAAAAAACAAAAAATTGTCAAAGTCGCGAAACGAAAAGTATCTAGGAAGAAAAGGAACCGTCATTTCCCCTACCTACTAATCTGTTTGATTCTAGATCCGGTAAGTACCTCGACACCGAAATTTAAACGTACCAGTGGTCACGAAATGGACTCAAATCGATATAAGTTCCGCGCCTCAAATTTACCGTAATTCGAACGGATGCGCCGCGAGATGAACGAGAAAATCGTTGTTTTCGGATTTCGTGCTTGGATCGGCATAGACGTAATTACAAACGAGTATTTGTACCTATCTCTACGTAAATTTGGTTGACCACTTGGCCAGGTAGCGGATAATTCGTGGCAGTGCGAAGAAAACTAAACACGGGGACTGTGCGGACGTATATCCTAGCCGACCTGCATTTTTCCTATTATAATTCCGAGCAAAAGCAACGGGATACGTGGGTGTACCCGGAGATATCAACTCGAATCGATCGAATTCGTATAAACTATGCGGATAAAACTACAAACTTTAGTTTTCTCCGTTCAGCGATGTGGCTTACGCACGAAAGTAGCTGCGGAAAAGGCTTCGTCAGAATTCGAGGTGGTTTCGTGAGAAATAATTATATACACCGCCATAAAATAATTAGCAATACTTGGACCATAACCGAATTTTATGCAGTAGTAGAGCACGTACTTTGAGCAAATCTGTGAACCTGTCTCGAAACGCCTTTTTCTCGTTCACTCGCCTACGAAATCGCAGAATGCGACTACTTGGGGCGAGATTCCGAGACCAAACACGTTCCGGAGTTCCCTGCTTACGTAAACTCAGACTTTTTCTCCTATCTAACGCGGACCAAGAAACGCGAGATGACGGCGTGGGCCCATCTTCGGACCAACGACGCGCGGAATCCGCGAAAGGCCCACTGTCAACCTCGCACCGTGGTTTCGCTTCTGCTCGGTCCCGGTGCACGGTTTCGTGAGCGATCTCGTGACCGATCGCGTGACTGCGTTGATAGTAATCCCGAGGGCTGACGTGTTCGCGGAGTAACTGGTTTCGTCGAGTTTCCAACGGCAGCAGCCGCGCCGCGATGCTGGTACGCGTCGCACCGCGTCGCATCGCGACGGAAAATCCTGTTCTCCGTTTCTATCGCATCCCGTCGATCGTTCGTCACTCGAAACGACCGTCTCGACCGCTACGAGATCGGCGAGGACGCCATCGAGCTCTCCAGCCTGCGTCGCGAAACAGGTTGCTCGTAAATATCGCGACGATCGTTAATTTCGCGATGGATAAGAGACAAAGGAGTCACGGAACAAACATATTTACTCGTAAAGGTAAGAAAAATAAGAAACGTAGATACCGTGTGATTCCCGTTTGTTTGCGCTACATTAATTACCGAGCAAGGTGTCGTTCGCTTGAACCTTACATAAATAAAAACCAAGTTGCATAAACTTTCGCCGATTTACTTATTATCACCTCGTGCGTTATCTTTCACGGACGCATACGCACGAATGAATACGTCCGCGAGAACAGGTATAAATATCGTGGGACATCGTTGCTTCGACATCAGAAGCGTGAAAAATTCTCGAAGCTGCGAAACGAAGAGTGTCAAAGAAGAAAAGAGGAACCGTCATGTCTAAATACGCAGTTGTAACGTGCATCATCCTGGCTGTGATCGTCGTCGTTCGTAAGTACTTTCACGTTCAAATCTACGCGTTCCAATGATACCGAAACTCACCCGAGTCACGCGTGTTTCGTTTCGAGTCATTAAAAAAAAGAAAAAACTTTCCGAGCTCCAATCGTATAGCGAATTAAAAAATGTTTTCACCGCGATATAAACGGACGTTCCCGTTCAACGTGCCTGTCTTCACGAAAAATTTTGTTCTCCAGTTGGGCAGAACATTACACCGTTGTGCGGTGTAAACGAGATATGGTCACCGTGCGGACATTTGTGCGAGCCAACCTGCATTGAGCCTCACCCGAAAGTCTGTCCCCGCATCGTGAGTACCCGGCAATGTCTTACATAGAATCGAACGAATTCTTAGAAACCGAGCGGAAAGACGACAAATTGAATTTTTCTCTCTTCAGGCATGTGGCCCTTCCGTAGCTGCCTGCCGGTGCGTGGAAGGCACGGTCAGAGGTCAGGGAAACATGTGCATACTTTTCAGGAACTGTACGGTATTTGCAGGCGTAAACACGCAATAAGACTTAGAACATAATCGAATTGTACACGCGCTAATAAAGAACGTTCACTAAACACGCGGTTTAAAGTCTATCGCAACACCTGCCTAGTTCACTCACCTAGGAGATCGGAGAATTCGCGCGTCGCGGCATATTCGCAGGAGCGTGCAGTTTGTATCCTTGGACTCGCTTCGTTCGGCGCACCTCGAGCAGTCCCAGGCGACGATTCGGTTCGACTGCTCCCGACGAGATTCCGCGACTAAATATCTTTCAGAGTCCCTGCTTACGTAAACCTTGACTTTTCCTCCTATCGTCTTCCGACCAATCTAGCCGACGCGATCGCTCGATTAACGCCGACACGTGATTCGGCCCGCGTGGGCCCACCACCTTCCGTCCCGCAGAAGCCAAAGGCCCACCACCACTGTCGTAACTCAAGCGATAATATTCCCCGGAGCTGACGTGTCCGACGAGCGACTGGTTTCGTCGAGTTTCCAGCGACAAAAACCGCGAGACTCCGCTTGAAATCCCCGACGAGGAAAACCTTCGGAGTCGGTCGGATCCGACGCCTCGCGAAAAAAAAAAACGGGAAGAAACGGAGGGAAACGGAGAGTATACAAAGCGTCGGTGATCAAAGAAACAATTTGCTCGGCGAAAAGCCGAGATTTCGAGGGTCAGCGGGAATACAAGGAAAGAGGGTGGGCCGCGCGAAGAACCCCGGTTCCTCTGAAAAGAATCGCTGGAAGAAGGCACACGCGGCAGCCTCGTCCGATTCGAGTATCCTCGAAAAGCTTGCCATCGTATTTATGAGATACCTCGAGCCGAGCTGTAAGCGCGAGCGTTCCTAGAAGGGGATGAAATCAGCGCGCGTCGCGACGTATTCTCTCTCCTCTCTCGCGATAAGACGCGACACGGACTAGCGGGAAATTGAGTTTTCGGAGAGAAAGGAGAGAGATGCCCTAGAGTCGAATCTTGCACCGTTGAACGAGGCAGGGGTAGGTAACGAGCGAGCAGAGATCTCGAGCGTCCGCGCGATGGCGAGTGCGAGCGACAGCTCGAACGACACGTAGCCTTTCCGATTACGTAAGCTTATCGCGAACGCCCGGCGCAGTCGGAGGAAGAAAAAACGGAGAAAAATCCGAGTACGGGACGTGGTGTTTTTCCGGAACACGTCGGTCGCCTCGGCACACACGTAGACACGCGTAGACTCGCGTAGCGAGGAGAGCGAGAGAGAGAGAGAGGAAGAAAGCGGGAGGCGTCGCGTGTGTGTCGGTGAAGAGGCGCGTGCTGGTTGGCTGGTGCGTAAGAATAGAGCTAGTAAATAGCTCTGCCGGCTCGACGATATTACTAACCTAGCCCAACGCGTTACGACACGTTGCGCCGAGTCGACCCTGACGCAAAAGTAGCAAGCGTGCGCGCGCGCGCGCCCGGCCTAGCCTAGCTTACCGCTTAGCGGTCGTTGACTGATTATTTTATGCACTCGATGCAAGTGCACCGCGTCCTCCCTCTCTCTCTCTCTCTCTCTCTCTCTCTCTCTCTCTCTCTCTCTCTGGCCCCGGCCCCGGCCCGGGCCCCGCGAAACGCGGAAAACAATGGCATTACGGAACCTCTCTTTTCCGGCTGCCAATTTTTACCACTCTCTCTGCCAGTCCCTTTGCGAGCATCGCTCGCGCCATCGCGCACCGTGACGATCCGTGACCGACAAACCGACCTTCCAGAATCGGCATCCGAGCGTCGCGTTCGATCGTTCGCGCGGATATCGTGGGACATCGCGAGGAAACTGGGTGACGGATCATTCTTTCGCAGAGATGTATGGATCGTGACGGTTCCCAAGGTTCCAAAGAAGCGTTGAAATCCACGCGCGCGGGGCTAGATCCACGCGAGCCGCGCGGAGATAATCGCGGGTTATCGCGATCGCGGCACCGCGACTCGATTTCGAGCGCAAAACGGATTATCGGCCGTGACGCGTGAAGAACACGCCCCGGCTGGTTACGCGCGGCGATAAGCGCGTCGCGCGAGTGTCCGAGGCGTCGGCGCCGACAAACGGGTCGAGGAAACGCGAAATTCCGCGAACGCGTACGCGGCGAGCTGGTGCAGCACGCCCACGAGCACCTTTTTGGCCGGCGCCGAAACGGGAATTCTAATTCGAGAGACGCGTTTAACGTCCGGCAGCCGCGCTAGGAAGCCCCGGCGCTCGCTAATTTATTCTGCCAACAGAAGCGCGAACGAGGAATTCGTCAGACGTCTTCGCTTCTTCGACGCGGCTTTCGCCGTTCTCCAAACGATACCGCGGAAACGCCGCCCGAAGCAATCCCTCTCTCTCGCACTCCTGCTCCCTCTGCGCGCGAAAATTCGCGGCGAGGAATTTCGACGGATAATTTAGATCGCTGGGTCTAAAAACGCGAGGGTTAGAGACCTCGATGCCGCACGGTGAACCGAATAATTCGCGTTGGCGGAAGAGAGACGGAAACGCGGAGTGTACGAGTCGGAGAGCGCTGGCGAAAGAATTGCGGTGGAAGGTGCAGCGGAGTAAATTCGCCAACGATATTCGACGAGTTCGAAGAATATTTCGCCCTCGGGAGCGAGAGGGAAAGAGAGAGAGAGAGCAAGAGAGGAAAGTCGAGTATTTGGGAAGAAATACGCCGGGATCAAACGCGAGCTGGCGTTATAAAGCCGTTACGACGTCGGCGTGGACGTCGCGCGTGGCTAGGCCGAGATAAATTCCGGCCTAAGTACGCGAAAAGTTTTAATGGGCTCGCGGTATTTACGCCGGGACACCCTTCTTTATTCCGTGGAATTTATGGCGCGGCCATGTTCCGCGTTAGCCGGCTGTCCCTCTCTCCGCGAGGAGTACGCGCGCGCGCCACGTCGCGATCCTCCGACGCGGTATGCAAATGCCGGATATCTCGACGGTTGCCGCCTTAAAATTCCCGACGGCCCTGGGATGAACGCGAGAGGAACGCGAGAGACTAACTTTCGTTCCGCCGTGCGGATTACGGCGAATTCGCGCGCCGCGCCTCCTCTCGCGAGGAATCGTGCGGAGAATTCGCGACGCGGAAACGAATCCGGTAAGACGTAATCGAATAGCCAGAAGGAGAGCCACCTTCGGTCGAGACGCCTCGCGCATCGCGATTAACTCGAGCAACGCGTCCTAAATTCGAGACCGGACGCCCGGGGCTAATTCCGTAAATAAGAAACGCGTTAACCGAGGTGTCGGCCCGTGTGCTTTCCTCAACCCATAAAAACTTTCAACCCTTTGTGGTCGGTTTATTCTCGTTACGTCGGGCCACCCGCTTAATTCGCCCCGGTGCACCGCGGTGGTGGTCACGCGACGACCGACCGCGGCGACGCCGAGGCACGATCCGAAGGGAACGAGATCGTCTCGGCGACGAAAACAAGGCGTCGGGCGAGAAGAATTCGCTGGATATCGAGGTGGCATGATCGCGAGGCGAGTATTCCGGGAAAGGAGCTCGCGGGGAATTTGGTCGGCGAGCGAGCGTCGAGCGAGCGCCGATTCGCGTCACGTTCGACTGACCTGCGACAATGTTTCCGCGTCGGACACGCGATTTCGAAATACGCTCGCGAGTGCGTGAGAACGTGCCGTGTCGTGGGTTCGTAATATCCGGTCGGTGTGTGCCGGTGTCTCGAGTATCGGACACACCAGTCCGCCGCGCGCACACCTCGGAATTAAACGATAACGCTCGTCTTGCCGCGAGAGTTCTGGCGCCATGCAAATTACGGGAAGCGGGAACTGCGCCTGGTCTCGTAACGCCGAGCGGTTCCGTGGAAACGCGCCGACGAGCGAGTTTCTACGACGAAAACACACGGCCCCGTTCGAGCGAATCCTCTTTCTCCCGCTCGCGTCCGCGTCCTTTGTTCCCGCGAAACCTTCCGAGGGTGTCCGCAAATATTTTCCCTCGAGAAAACCCTGTTTCCTCGACGCGTCGTTTACGCGCCCGTCTCAATCGCCGACAACCTTCTTTCCCTTTGGCGAAAATTGCAGGAACGGAAAACACGCGGCCTTTGAGAGGCCGACACCCGCGCGCCTTTGCCTCGCGGAGAAGCGCAGGTTCGTCGTTCTCCTCGCTTCTCGGAGAGGATTTAAAATTGGAAGTTTTTCGGAGAAACACGAGCCGTGGCAAAAATTGGAGAGAGACCGTGGAGAGCGAGGGACGAGGGGATAAATGGCGGCAGCGATAAAATAGCGGTCGTTTCTCCGTCTTCTTCCCGGTCCTCTCGCGACCCTTTTCTCCGCGTAAAAGTGACAAAACGCCGCGATTAAGAGCAACCCGTCCCGCGAGGGTCCGACCGGATGGCTGATGACACGCCCGAGACCTCTTTCGAATTAACCAGCGGGGGTGCCACAGCCGTTTTTCAGCTTGACCGTGCACGCGCCGGTTCCACGCCTCGCGCCACCCCTTTCTCGCGCTTTCTCTTTCACCGTTCCAACCACCACCACTCACCAGCACACCACCCCTGGTTCGGTTGCTCCTTTGGCTTGCTTCTTTCACCCGTGGGCGAGAAAAACTCGCGTTTTCGCGTCACGCCACCGTTATCGAACCTGCCAACCGCCACACGCCAGCCGAGGGGTACTCTGTCGTTCGGGGATACGGATCTCTCGCTTATCTTGCGATTTCGAGACCCAAAGAACAACGTCGCGTCGCAAAAATTCTCGAAACGAGAGTCCACGGCCGCTTAATCTCGCGCGTAATTACGTCCGCGATGACGAAGCGAGGAAAAACCAACAACGAGGCGTAATCCTCGGGGGACCAACGCGGCCGGCCGAAAAACGCGCCGACGAAACGAGGAGAACGAGGAGTAAATCCCGTGGAAGGTCCCTCGGGACGAGATCCCGGGAGAAAATATCAGCGATTACGCGAGGGCGAGGACCCCGGGACCGCGTTATACACCGTCGATTTCTCCGATAACGATAACCCATATCCGGGATCACTAGCGGCAATTACTTAACGCCTTAAGACGACCAGGACGAGACGACTCGTCCGCGTGTCTCGACCCGCACTTTGCATGCAAAGCGTGTCGTAACGACTCGCCTCACCCTCCGCCTCGCACCCCTCCCGACCGTTCAATGTCTACGTGCCACGACATCCCCCTTTCGACTTACCGCGAGCTATAGAAAGAGAGAGAGAGAGAGGTCGATTAAAAGCGACTTAAACCGCGACTTACGCTGCCAGCCGAGCGGCGATGTTCGCGGCGGATTATCCGGAGCCGATACCGAACTGGTTCGCGCTGGCGTCCCCGCCGGGACAAAGCTGCGATCGCGATCGCGATCGCTATCGCTATCGCATAGCGCGGCCGACCACCAACGGCCACGCCAGCGAACGCCAGGAAACGCGGTGCGAGCTGGATACACGCGAGAGATCGCGCGGCGATATCGATCGCGATCTAACGCGGATCTACAGAGGCGCGGCGTGGCTGGTCGCGCCGCGAGTTTTATTTCCACCGGCGTTTTACACGCGCGTTCCGAAGCCGGATTTTCTTCCTGTCCCTCGCTCTCTCGACCTCGCGCGTTCTCGTTACGGATTACGCGCGGCTCGCTGGATTTTAATCGAACGCTCCGTCGAACCGATCCTTTCCGTCTCTCTCTCTCTCTCTCTTTAGCGCACGCGGTTATCCGCGACGCGGGCGACGACGCGAACCCGCGAGGAGATCGGAACTCGCTCGGCTCGCGAGTTGGCGGATGGTAAAAGCCCGGCGCGAGAGAGGCGAGGTCGGATACGCTGGCGAGCCATCCGATAGCGGAAATTTATGTCGGTCGTGCGCGAAAGGCGAAGGAAAGAGCGCGCGGTGAGCGAACGTGAAATTCAATAGCGAGATAGATCTAATCGACGAGCGAGAACACGGCTTCCGCGACTCGCGTTTCACCGCTCCGACCGACGATAAAGCCCGTGTTGTCGCCAGACACCCTCGTAAATTTCCGCTTTTCTTTCCGAGACTCTCCACCGTCTCGCGAGCGTAGAGAGAGAGAGAGAGAGAGAGAGGTTGTTGCGTCGGTTCGATCGATTTCGAAATCCTCCGTGGCGTGTAACGCGAGTCAAAGGCCTTGGCGCAACCTCGTTTCGTCGGCCGCCATACTCGAAGAAGAAGCGTTCCTCCGCTGCGGTCGCGACGAAACGGCAGAGAAACGCGCGGAGAGACGAGGAAGCTCGTTTCGGGGTGGTGGTGGTGGTGGGTTATCGAGTCTCGAAGGAGGAGCAGGTGAAAGAGCCCAGCCCGTATCCTCTCGAAAGACTCCGAGAGACGAGCATTTTAATATGACGGAATCCTCTTACAGCATCTCTCTCACTCCCTCTCTTTCTCTTTATAAAAAGTTTAATATACCGTTGTTGTCCTGCAGCCCCTATCCCTTTTCCCGTCCCCTCTCTTTCTCTGTCTGTTCTACCCCGAAGAACGTCGGCCGTCCTCTCGGGACGGGGAAGGAAGGAGAAGACGCGGGTGCTTAAACCTCGAAAACTTTCCGAGGACGGCAATAAGCCGTCTCTCGATGATCCCATCCCCCGGTTCCGGTAAGCTCCCTATAAATCTTCATTACGGTATGCCACGGAATCGCGATAGCGACGCAGAACCGGCGAAAGATCGGATAAAGTCGACGCCGGCGGAGTCTCGAGCCGCGCTGCCGATGATGGATCATCGAGAGCACGGAGATTTCGAGGACGAGGCACGTGGGGGTAGGAAACGGGGTCGACGTGGTCGTTGTCGTCGTCTGCGACCAGCCGGATCGAAACGTCGAGACGACGAGCGGAACGCGTCTCGCGACTTCGACGCAAAGCCGAAAAATCCAACGGAGGATGAGATCTCGCGGAGAGGCGAGCCGCAAAAACGCGCGCCGCGACGCTGCGCGCACCTTTCTTCCTGTACAGCCCGTGCCAACTTGGCATCCGAAGTTCGCGTTACGCAACCCCGGGGCGAAACCCCGACGGTCTACCCGGCGTCCTTTGCTCCGAGAAAAGCCAACGATCTGCCGTTGGTCGAGGCGATATCTCTTCTCGCGGACCACCGGATGATATATACGCCTGGGCTCAGTCACGTTCCATCGTGCGCTTTATTCCTCGTTTACTCCGGCTTTCTCTTTCTCTCCTCGCTCGCGATGCAAAGCGACGCGCGATGTTTCCCAGAGTAAACGCTCGCGAAAACGCGATGTTATTTCGGACGACGAGGTAGCCTCTCGCGGCGATTGGCGTCACGGCGCCGCGCGGAGAATTGGAAAGGAGGACGACGCGCTTCGACCAAGGTCGTCGTCGACGTCGTATCACGACTCGACTTTACGACCGGCGGAAATTCGATTTCTCGCGCGTGCTTTGTGCCTGGACGAGGAAACCCGAGTACCGGTGTGGTTGGACGCGGGGCCCGGCCAAGGCACGTGCAGAAGCAGACAAAGATCGCGGGGAAAGGAGAAAACGGTGAGAATCGTCATTTGCGGCACCCTCGGTGCCGGCCGCGTCAAAGGGCCGCCGGCTAATCAGCTCCCCAAACAGAGAGACCGGAGCTAATCTTGCCCGTCTGCTCGGGGTCGGGGGCCGCGCGACGCCGCGCGACGCCGCGGGAACACGGAGAAGGCGGAGGACCAGACGTCGTCCCCTTGACGTACGAGCGATCGAGTATCGAACGACGCGCGAGAATCGATCGCGCGCAACCCTTTAGGGGCGAAACCGGGGAAAATGGAAGGTCCGAGAGAAGGAGGATCGCGGCGAGGACCAGTGGTGACGCGAGGCTGTGAACCGGATGAAAGAGAAATTCTGCCGCGACGGTGGCTGTGTGCGAGGAGAAAGGACGTTAGCCCGGAGGGGGTGTGGTACTCGTCGGCGCGGAAAAAGGAGCGGCGCGAAAAGTTGCTCGAGGTTGTTCCCCGGTGATGGCCGAAGCCCGTAAACGGGAGCCATCAGGCAGACAGCGTCGCGGCTCTGGAGCTCATACATCAACTTAATGCGCGGTTGACGTCCCGCAGGCGTGCGCCGCAACACTCCCTCGGTACACGCCGACGACGACGACGACGACAGACCGAAAGAGAGACAGAGCGAGAGAGAGAGAGTGTGGAGAGAGCCCACGGCCCGGTCGACCGTCGGTGCCGTCGTACACAATGGCTTCCGGTTCTCTGGAGAGAAAGGAGAAGAGATCCACGTGACGTTAGGGTATGCCTGTTCGGTGAAGCGGCGTGTCCTTTTGTGGCCGCGTGCACGAGCGAGCGGACCCGCGCGCGAGCGCGCCACCGACCGAGAGAAACACGGAAAGAGGCATAGGCCCGGTAGCGATCGAGAACCAAGGGCGAACCAAGGGCGAACCAAGGGGACAGCGCGAGAGAGACGGAGCACATTGTGCCCTAATCACGCTATTGTCTGGCCGTTGATAGTTGACAGTCCGCCGGCAGGCCGCGTCGAGGATGACGGAAACGACGAAAGGCGTCGTTAAGCCGCGACGACGGGGACGAAGAACACGTGGACGAAAAGGACGAGGGAGGGTTGTCGCCTGATTTTCGACCGGACCCGACCACCGTTTACCAACAAAGGGGTAAAATTGCTCCGGAGGGCTGCGTCCCTGATTACGACGATGATCGTCGTCGTGCAAGGGTGGACCAAGAGACGCGAGACGAAGACCACGACCACGACCACGACGAGGGAACACGAAACGAGCGTCGTTCGTCGAACGATTCGCTTCGACTACCTCTTTAACTCGCGCCGAAGCGGAAGAGAGAAAACGACGAAGGAATAACGCGCGTCCGTGGAAACGAGTTCGGATCGTAACCGCTCCTAGAACAGATGGAGGAAAAATTCGTGGAAAAGGGGGGGCGTCTGGTGGCCTTTGGCGGGGCGTGAAAGGAACGACGGCCGAGTTTCGTCGCCGTGGCCACGGCGCTCTCGGGGGTGGAGGAGTTAGTCTGCTCCGAAAGTCATTACTTAAGATACGACCGCGTGGAAAAAAGAGATCCGACGCAAAACACACCTTTGCTCGCCGCTCTAGTGCCACACCCCTCGATTACGGTGGTTGCGTGGGTCGAGAATGCCGGGTGCGCGCGGCCGAGAGCCACAGAGAGCCCAGAGAGCCACAGAGAACCACAGAGAGCCACAGAGAGCCACAGAGAGCTACAGAGAGCACGGAGCCAACTGCGCGCCTGTGAAACGAGAGCCAGGGAAGGAAAGATCTTAAAGTCGGCCGTCCATATCGGAGTAGGCTTTAAACTTTCTCCGGTGCGACTGCACGCACCTCGGTGCACCGTCAACGCCACCCTTCCCGGTTCGTTCGGTGGCGTCGCGAACCGCGAGCCAAGCGATTAGTTACGAGCACCACGCACCGGGGGACAGTCGATAAACTGTTGCAGCGGGATGGAGGGAAGAGAGAACGCCGACGACTAAGTACTCGACGTAATATTAATACCCGGGAGATGCATGCATAATGCATGCACGCGAGAATAGGGAACGCGTGTCGGAGCGTGTGCGCGGAGAAGGCGTGTCGGTATCGGAGCGATCGAACTCGCGCCGGTCGAGATCTCGGCTAGGAGAGTCGAGAGGTTGTCTTATAAGGCTGTTCCGCGGTGTGACTCAATTCCAGCGAATATGGTAATCCACGCGTTCCTACTAGCCGCTCGGCTGCCATGCGTCGAGAACCGGTACGCGCGCCAACACCGAACGCCGTGTCGCCGCTCGCCTCGGAGTCAATAACGTCGCGCGTTCCACCGATAGCCGCGGTTAAAGACGACGTTCCGGTAAATGGCACGCAGCGAGTGCCCACGGCAAGGGGAGAGAGGGGCAAAGACAGGTTAAATCGTTCTTCGAAATTACCTTCCCGAGGCAACGAACGTTTACGACGATTCTCCATTCCACGTGCTTATTTCCACCGCTCTCTCCTCTCTCTCTCTCGCTCTCTCCGAAATGGGTTATGAGGACCGGGCGCAGGCCGCGGCGGCGGCAATGCCACGGTGGAGCGCGAGGGCGTCGACGCGACCGCCGCCGCCGCCGCGGCGCTGCATTCTCGGCCACGGAGGAAAGAATTCGGGGGAGAGAAGAGACACGCAGAAGAGGCGACAGACGCATCACGGGGTTAGCACGACGATAGCGGGAAGGGGCGGGGAGGAGCGTAGGGAGGCGGCTTAGATCCGGTCGCGACGCCGGGATGTCTGCCGCGCCGCCGGCTGGATCATCGGGGAAAGTTGGCGACGTCAGCGGAGTCAAGGCCGCGCGCGGTGCGTTGCAGCAGCTCTCTCTCTCTCTCTCCCTTCCTCTCTCCGTAGCCCTTCTTTCCTTGCGAGCTGGCACCGACACAGGCGCAGCGCACGGCGCAGCACGGTGGTATCTTCGAGAAACAAGCCACCCCCGGCCCGCAACCCCCTCGGCCGCTTCTGCTAGGGATCAGCCTGGCCCGGAGGGGTTGGAAGGGGTAGGCCGTGTCTGTGCTGCAGCGACGGTCGATAGAATTGTCTGCGCACATGCGCAGCCAAAGGCTCGTCAGCTGCGCCATTGATTCCCGCCGCCACCCCCTCGAGCCACCCTCGCCCGCCACCGTGTAGACTTAAAGGGGAGAGGGCGGAATAAAGGTAGCTAATTTGCGTAACGTCAGCTCGAGAACACCTCGTGGATGTGTCAGCGCGCTCGCTACCAGATTTTCCAGACGAGCCGAGAACGTACCGGCGAGACCCTTCGATCCACGCGGAACAACCCCTTCACCCCGCTTCCTTCTCCGCGCGAAACCTTCCCTCCTGTCGAGGGTGACCTCCTTTGCCGATGCGTCGCGGCGCGTCTCGTCTCCTCGCGGAGGGTGGGTGATCCTAGGTCCTGATCTCCTTTCTTCGCCACGCGGAAGATCGTTCACGATCGTTTCTCTCGATCGATTTACTACGATAGCGGTTAACGATGGAAATCGACGCGACGCGGTCTCGCGAGGTCGCATGACGTCTAGCGGAAGTAACGAGATCCGCGTACACGCGCGCGAGTTCCGCGATTTAACCGGGCTTCCCCCGTTCTCTATCCGGACGAATGGAACGGACAGGCGATAAAGACGGACACCGAAAAATGAAGGCGGAAAGAAAAAGGCAGGTGCCGAGGCCGAGAAAGCGGGATATTCCCCGGGTACTCCAGGGAAATTGAGATTGGATCCTGGAGGAGAGAAACCGAGCGAATCTACCAGCGGCGACGCGAACCGGAGAAACGAGGGAGAGAAGGAGCTGTTGCGGATAGCGTCGCGGCGCACGTGTCGAATCGAAATCGGGAAAGGGACCGAAACCACTTCGCAGACGAGGGACAGATTTCGCGATCGCGTCCGATGCTTATCGATCCTCCTTTCTTTCGTCTGCGCCTTTTTCCCGTCGTCTCTCGTTCGTTATTCGTTCGAATGGCGAATCGCGAGAAGTAACCGAAAGCAAAGTCGAGATTAAGAGAAACTCGGCGGGGCGTGTTAACGTTCGTCGAGAGAGGAGCTCGCGCCAATTCGCCGCTCCCTTCCGCTTTAGCCTCCCTCTTCGGGCCGGTGACTCGGCGGTTCGACGAGCAGCAGCCTTGATTGGCTTCCGAAGAGTACATCGCGGAGTAACGGCGTTGCCGAAGAACCATCTCCTTCCCCGTGAAACTCTAAAAGTTCTCCAACGGGATCCCCCTCCGCGCCACGCTCTGGCATCGAGAGGCCAACCTTTTGATCCCGCGCGAGTACCAACGCGTGTGTGCCAGACTGCTGGAACGGTACCTCGAAGAATTATAACGATCCGCGACGCGTGGTTGCCGACGGTTACACGCGGACTGGACAGCTATAACTGCACGCACCAGCGATGGTCGATGGTTCGAAGGAGGATCACCGGGATTCGAGAGGTCTATCCCCGTTACGAATCGCGGATCTTCGCGATCCGCCCCGACCGACGCCGATAATCCAGCCGAGTATTTGATATTCGAGGCGAATCCGCTCGATCAATTAGAATCCTAGAGGATCTCCGGTGCAGGGAGCAATAACAAAGCTGGGCTATATCCTCTGCCACTCGTCATCCCCAACGGAGCGCCACGGTTTTGGCATTCCGACGCTGTTCTCGGCCATCAACTTGCCAGGGGTTGCGGCTAATGTCGTTGATATTCAAGACTCAAAGTGCCAGGGGTTGCGTTAATGTCACCGGGGGCTCGCTGTCCGAGGCGACGCTGTTATCCGTCCGCGTAGGCGATGTCTGGGTCCACCGAGGGAGAGCCAGGGATACAGGCCAGAGGATTCTCGCACGCCCCCCCTCTCTCTCTCCCTCGATCTCCACGGATAACCAAAAGGGTTAGTCCGTACAGCCGTTCCAGCGATCCTTATACGACGGATACGACCATCCCCCGACCATCCCCGGCCGTTCTCACCGCGACGAAAAACGTCCTGCGACCGAAACCCTCCCTCTTTCTGATATCTCCTTGATAAACGAGTCGAGAGTCTCGCCGTGAGATTCGCTCGCAACTTTTCACCCCGATATCGCGCCGAGTCCTCTTCTGGGAGGAAAAAAAAAAAGCCTTCAAGGCCGACCTCTCCTCCTCCTTCGAGGTGACTCCGGGATTCCAAATTCGATGGAAAAACGCTGATTAACGATGAATTCGCTCGGATCATGCGATCGACCGTTACTCGTGGCCACGCATCGAACGCGGTGGTGGCGGCGCCACCCTTTGCCCTTGACATTCATCGACCGATAACGTTTTGTCCGTTGCTGCTACGCTCTCTTTATTCGAAATCGAATTTACTCGGAATTCCACGCGATGATCGATCGCGACGATCGGTCTTTCGGCGTCCACGAGACAGCCGTTTGTCTCGAGATTCGCGGCCGATGGAGAAGAGAGGAAGAGGAAGAGTGGAGAGGCGGCGTTCGTTTAAGGCTCGCGTCCGATACAATCGGTCGGCCGTAACACGGTTAGAATCTAATTTCGCGAGTACCGGTAATTTAAGTCCCGACGGCAGTTCGGAAGGGACGAATATCGGCTTCCAGAAATACGAGTAAAGCCAGTAACGGGGAAGCGGTACCTGAGACAGCGCACCGGCGGCTCCTCTCCGAGTATCTCAGGCACTCGGCGAGGGCCGAGAGAATGGGCCACCTTCGTCTTGGGGAAGACTTTAATAGGATGCCATTCCCCGCTTCCGGACAATGCGTACTGTACAGACCGAACTTCCGAGCTCGCCATCGCCATTCGGGAACAACCCCCGCGGAAAATAGCGAAAATTCGTAGCCGAATTCTACGCCTCCGACTGCAACCCCGCGAGACTCGCAAAATTCGAGACTCCCCATTTACACGCGAGATTCTTTATTTCGATTCCAATTTTAATACAATAGTTGAACGCATAAATTACAGCCGGGTTAAATACGTTATTTAACGCGTTTGTTCCAAATTATATACCTCTATCAATCCGTGCGAGTCAGTGATGTAGGAAGAATCACGACACGCGCGTTTATACGGCGTTTCTCAGTGGTTGGATAACGTTGGCTCTCGGCGGAGGATGAAGCGTTAAAAAATAGCGGAACGGCGAAGGACACGAGCGTTCTCTGGTACGGCGATCTCTGGTTGGTAGTCTTAACGGGAGGCGAGGATCGAAAAGGTCGTCGTTCCGATGCGTACGGGGCTAGAGGTTCTGAGACGCTCCGCGTCTGGCTGCCATCGTGGGAACGTTTATCAGAAGGCGCTTTTCTCTCGCTGACAGAGGAACAGGGGGAAAGAGAAAGAGAGAGAGAGAGAGAGAAGGGGAGAGCCGTGCGTCGACCGGGCGAGACGCCGGTCGGGAGAGGTTATATTGACCTCCCGCAGGCAAATTTCGGCGTTCGTGGCCATAAACGTTCCTTACCAGCCGCCTATCGGCCGAAATAATAGCGTAATAAATCTAGGCAACTTTTCGCGGGCCACCGTCCCGAAACGGCCCGGAACGGGCCGAAACGGGCCGACGCTGAGAGCGTGGGGCGTCTCGCTTCACCGGGTCCCTCCGATGGGAACGCGCCGTCGATCTCCCCGCTATCCAACCATCCATCTATTCCTGCTGCCGTAGGCGATTGCGTTTGCAGTTAATAATTCAGAACGCCGCGGCGTTAACGAAACCTCGAAAACGTCGGAAACCTCGGTAACCGGGGATTCGCGCGCGGTTCCGAAGAGGAACGAGCGGCTCGGAACGGCCGCGGAGAGATTCTTGCCTGGGGTTTTTGCGGGAAAACGGAAACGCCGCGGAGCGAAACGATGGAAAGGTTGTTCGCGGCCGGCGTAAGAAACGGAAGGATAAATCGACGCCGACGCCGGGATACGCGTAGCGCAACGGTCGCGCGATTTCTTCCCGACTCTGGGGCCGATATCAATCGTGGCAACGACGTGGCAAAAACTCGAGGCAAATCGATCGAGGGTCGGGGAAAGAAGGAAATCGGCGCGTAAGGCGCCTCCTATTCCGACTATTTCTCTATCACCCTCCCCCCGGTTTTCCTGGGGGATGGACCGAGCAGACGATGGCGAGGAAAAAGCCGACGGGTACAGACGACCGTCCGGACAAAGACGCCGAGACAAAGGGGAGAGAGCGGGTTGAAGGAAGGGAGAAGAAAGGGAGAAGAAAGGGAAAGTAATAGGACAGAGACTGGGAAACGCGTGTCTCGCGATAATACGTTTCTGCTCGCTCTCCGTTCCTCGATAATTACTCGGAATACCAACACGCGGAACCAAGAGGAGAGAGCTCGAAACGCCGCTACAGAGAATATCTATCCGCTCCGGACCAATTACCACCACCGCCCTTTCGAGGCGCACAGCGATCGATCGCAGCGTCCCCGAAGATGTCGCGGGAATCCGAGATCTATCGGTCGATCGTCTCTCTCGTGTGCGTATTTCCCTCTGTGGCCGGCCGAAAAACCCTGGTCGGGAAACGCGACGTACTCGGGAAACAATCACGACGATCATAGAGAGCAATCGTATCCGAGAAAAGGGTATCGTAACGGGCATCCAGCAAGCCAATGGCTCCGGCAGTTCCCATTTCCATAACGGGATTTTATTTCCATTTTCTCGCTGGCAGCCGGCGGGTTCGAATCGCAGGAAAATAGAGCCGGGGTGGCAGCGGTGGCGATGCTGGGCGAAAAAATGGCGAATTTATGCGTCGCCAGAAATCGAGAGACGCGGAGAGAGAGAGAGAAGTCGATGGTCGATCCCCGATCGGCGACGTACGCGCGGCGTCTTCCGCTGAATATCGACGCGACTCGAAGCGGGAAAGCCGACGCAACGCGATCGAACGCTTTCTCCTCGCGCGTGACGCAAGAGACAGCGCGGCGAGACGCCGCGGGAGGGACAGACAGAGGAAAACCGAGAGAAAAAAAAAAGGAACTCGTAACCGAAAATGACGAAACGAACACGCGTCCGTGGATAGCTCGCGGAGGTTGCCGCGTATCGATAGAGAGCGGTCGAACATCCGCTCGAGAGCGATTTACCAAAGCGATTTAACACAGCGATTTAGTAACGCGGTTTAGCAACCCGCTCCGGACGAGTTTGCGTTCACACGGTTGGTTTCTCGCGTAAATCAGAGACGCGGATTCGCTTTTCATCGATTCCTCGGCGAATTCCCTGGCGAGTGGGAGGAGAGAGCAAAGGTAACGAACGCGAGAGGCAGAGGCGGGAAATCCTGCGGAGAGATCCATTGCTACTCTCCGCGAGAGCGGAGAGACCACCGACGAGGAACGATATCGATCCCGCGACGACAGCTTCCTCGAAAAATCCGCCAGTTTTCTTCCCGCGATCCGAGAAACCATTACGCGAAACCGCTCGAGACGGGGGGACGCGCGTTTCGCGAGCTTCGATATCCGGTGGTGCTCGGTGGAACGGTAGGATTGCGTGACCGAGCGATGTATCGAGTGTCCAGAGACAGCGGAACGCCACCTCCAGCCGAACGGTTACGTCGTTCCGCGAGAATACCGCCGGAGAACGTAACTAGATTCGCGGAACGGCGAGCCACCCCGACCATTACGTCGTCGCCGCCGCCGCGTGTTTTTCCTCGAACAAAAAGCTCGATCTAGATCGAGAAACGAAAGGGAAGCTCTATCCAAGTGTACCAAAGGAACGATTAACGCTCGCCGAGGGATGTTCCGAGGAGGGTGGTGGTGGTGGCCCAGTGCCATAGAAACGACGGTTGGTGGGAGTGGAGCGAGAAGAGGGCTAAGTGGTAGGTGGACGCGGAGAGAAAGGGAGGGTTTGCCGTTTAAGGAGAGAAGAAAGCCGGTCGAACGAGAAGGGAAGCCCGTAAAAGGCGGACCGAGACGCGTTCCGCGCGCAACCGATGTAACGCGAGTCCGCGAAAACGGAAGCGTCCGCGCCCGACCGCGGCCCACCGCGTCCATTTGCTTTTCTTTCTTTCGCGCTCACCCTCCACACTCTCCCCGACCACCGCCGACCGCCGCTCGCGCGAGCTTTCTTTTTGCGCTCGCCGCAGCTCCGGGCCAAACGTGCACACGCACCATGGCCGCAGGAAGAGCGACATTTGTCTCGCCGATTATGACGTGGCCCTCTGTCTCCCGCCGCCTCTCTCGCGCGGCTTCGCCATTGTCGGGCCCAGACTCCTCTCCCTCGCCCCGTCTAGAACCTCCTCGTTTATCGTTTCTTTTCCCGCGAGACTCGTCGATACCGCTTTGCTCGTGACTCGTCCGGACACTCGCGGAAATGGAATTCTCTTTATCGATGTGTCTCGCGGTTTCGCCATCGGACGAAACTGCTTCCCGTTAATTTCTCGTACTAGGAATCGATCGTGTTTCGTTCAATTTCATCGAAGACCAAGGTACTTTAAGCTAACGTTGCGATTACGAAGTAGAATAAACCGCTATTAGAGGGGATATTTTAATATTTTTAAGAAAACTAAAGGTTTACATCGCGAGGGTGTAAACTCGTCGCCGTTTTGGAAGCCGAGAGGAATCGTATCGAGGGAGATTGGTGGATTTTTGGCCGTGCACGCAGACCGGCCGGCACCGTACTCGCGATTTCGTTTCGTTCGAGACTAATGGCCGCGCGAAGGAAGGAGAAAATCGTTGGGAATGATCGTTGGCAATTCCGAGGGAGGACGAAAGGTCACTCGGCTCGTCTCTGCCAGCGCGGCAACGGCGATGACGAGGAGAAAGTGTGCATCTGTCGTTCGTCACTCCCCCTCTGATTGTTAGCGCAACCGGTAATCGCTACAAAGGACCCACGCGTTTCGACGAGATTAAAGTGTCACGGACCAAGAACGATTCGTTCCGTTTCTCCGAACCGACTCGCCCAGTCCGAGATAAGTATATACCCTCTCCCCCTCTCGAAGGAAGTTCGACTTTGGTACAATCACAGAGAGAGAGAGAGAGAGAGAGAGAGAGATGCGTCGCGGTGGTGTTGGTCCCCTCTGTCCGACCGCGAAAGGGGCCGCCGCAGCAGGCGCGGCGTTGTTACGTACATCAAGTTCACGGCCAAAAATAGTCGTGTGCGTGACGTGGGAGGAGAAAAGCACCGGGCTATCTTGCATCGATCCGGTTGAGGTAGGTCTCGGTCTCAAGGGAGCCACGGCGAGACTTATCCCAGTTCAGGGAGAAATTTCAAGGATAGTCCGGCCGTGGCGCGCCGCCGCTCCTTCCATAGCTCCTTCCATAGCTCCTTCCATCGATCCGACACTCGACCGCGATTTTTTCACCGCCCCGCCATTTTATTTCTCTCTCCTCGTCGAAGCGAACGATGGAAACGAAACGGGGAAATTGGTTGAACGCGTGGCGAAACGAAGCGGAATAAAGGAAGAATGGATGGCGGGAGAACGCGCGTTTGGTGGAAAAAGGGGTAGTCGAACGAAAAAATCGGCACAATTATTCCTGGCTGAAATGCGCTCGCTCGCGAGTAACGGGCCGGTGAATTGCGCGGGTTGCGCAACAGGAAGGCGAACGTTTAAGCTAATGACCTTTAATGCAAAGCTCCATTGTGCGCGTCGCGAGTCGGGCCTGGAACGAGGGTTAACGCGCAAAATGTACCCATCGAGGAACAAAAAGGGAAAAAAGGAATAAAGCCGGAGACGGAGAGAGAGAGGCGAAGAGAGGAAGAGAGAGGCAGAAAGAACGCACCCTCGAATAACGGCGAGTCTTTTTCTCCTTGCAACTGTTCCCGATTCGAGAACGTACGCTCGCGGCTAATAAGCGCGACTAGCGCGCGTTTCGCTCGTTCGACGATCGTGTCACCTGTAAACCGAGGAACACCATCGGTACTGACGAAATTTCGAATTCGATTAAACTTGGACCGAAGCGGAAAAGACGCGACAGACGTTCGAGGAGCACGGATATTCTCGCCACGGGGGTAGTGGTCTCTTCCTCTCCCTCTCTCACAGTTACGACGTAACGAAATTAGGAAAGCCAGACCCCTCGTACTCCTGGCGGGAAACTCAACCGACCGAACTTCCGCGTCCATCGTTTCCTGCTACCTCTGAATTTAATCAACGCCGACAGCCGAGCGGGGGCCACGCGCGCCCAGGATTATATTACTTAGAAACTATCTTAGGAATAACACGGTTCTTGCAACTCCCGTGGAGAAATTCCCCGACTCCGGGGCCCGTCCCGCCGAACCAACGCGGTCTAATCCGCGAAGAACGCCGCTAGTTTCCGGCAAAAGCGTCGCGGAGAACGTTTCCGCGCGTGTCCTAACGAAATTGGCGGCGCGACGCATCCCCGGATAGCCAGCGATTGGTTTAGGGTCGAACACTCGATTACCGTGGAAACGCGCTTTCGTTACCCGAGGAAAAACTCGCGTGGGAACGCGCGGCGAATTTTTCTCGCGTCGCGTGGAAATGGCAGAAAACTGGAAACGGCAATTAGCCAGCGGTGGAATGGATTTCCAGCGGAGAAAAAAGTCGATACGGTCGATCTCTCGATATCTCTCCTTACTTGCCACGGGAATCTCTCTTTGGCCGACGACGCGGACAGGGAACGGGACGAGCAAGAATCGGTGACATCGATATCTACCGGTGTACACGCGGTGCACGATAAATTCCGGCTGGCGTTTCCTATTAGCTCCGACCGGTTAAGCCCGCTGTCGTACATCAGCGTCAGTTCATCGGGAATCAATGTCCATCGGATCGACGGGACGGAGAGGACTGGCGCGGGCAAGAAGACGGAAAGAGACAGCCGAGCCGGGCAGAGAGAGAGAGAGAGAGCGGGGAGAAAAGAGAGTTTCTCGAGAGCCGGAGAAGCGACTGAACCGCGGGCAAAAGGTTTTCGACGTCGTCCTTTTAATTAATCTCCGCTCCCCCGGTCACGAGTGCCATTCAGAGAGAACTCTAGCAGCCGGTACTCTCGGCCACGTCGAGGACGGCACACTCTTCTGCCCGCGTAACCGCGAACAAAATATATCTCGCGTGCGCCACGCTGACGAAACCTAGCCGAGAGAGAAAAAGAAAGACAGAGAATTTTTCCACCAAAATATCTCCATCGATCCTTCTCTCCTTCTTCTCGTTTCCATACGAAGGAGAGACGGGGAAGAGATCGGACTGGAAACGTGGAATAATTCGTCACGGATGCTTGGTCTGGACCAAGAGTAACGTTCCATCGGCGAGTCGATCTTTCAACCATCTCCGCTCACGGTTCGAGTCGCTGACCAGATCGCGATGGAATTCGACTCGCCGCGCGATCCGCCTCGAGACCCAAACATTTACGTCTCGCGGATAAATGCGGATGATGCAAAGAGGAACGCGCCGCGCGTTCCCGACATCCCGATACTCGGCTCTGCGAGGGTCAACGAATTTCAACGAATTTCAACGAATTCGGCTACTCTCGCGCCGGGATAACCGATCGAAGGAGAACGCAGCCGTCTAGCCACACCCCGATCTAAAACTGCACCGAATACTCGACTAACTGCACCGTGGCACGCCACCTTCCCCTTTCCGTCGCTCTTCTCCGATCTCGCCTATCCACCAGACACCGGTATATTCTCTTTCGATCATTTGCTATCGATTATTCCTATCTCGAAGCCTTCGAGATACGTCGTAGAGAAACAACCCTGCCACGATTTCCGATTCGCGCCGGTAATCCCTGGTTTTAAAAGGGATACCGGTGTTCCGCGGCACGAAAAGCCAGCAAAAGGTTCCCGTGACCCCCTGCTATCCATCGCGTTTGCAAAAATTACACGAATCGTAGAGACGACAGCCTCTCTCTGTCACGACAGGTTCGAAAATGGAACCGAACAATCGCCGTTGACGCGGAATAATTGAAATCTTTTCGTCGATCCCCCGAACGCTCCGCGCGAGTAGAGCGACAGTAGCGATGGTACCTTTTCGAGTGCGATTCGATATATCGGGTGATACCAACGGCCTGGCGAGTGCGGAGGAATCGGGTGTAGCCGGTCAAGGGTTAATCCTGGATATTAAACGCGGGAACGGATGGAATGGCGCGAAGAGCGATATACCGAAGCTGGCGTGGTCGGGTGGCAGGTTGCCATGGGGGAAATTGGGAGGACCTCGAACAGAGGGTGAGAGTCTGCAACCCCGTTTCGAGGTTCCTCTTCGGTGCAACCAGAATCGCTGCATGTGCACGGCGCGCATCGAGAGATCGATCGCGCCTTGTCCATTAGAGTCCGCGCGCACACGCGCGCGTACGACGATCGACGAGGAAGAACCGACGCGACGTGAGACGCGAGACGCGAGACGCGCGGCGTCGAGTGCGGGAATAGAGCGGATAAAAGAGGCTTATTGCGCGATAGACCGCGGGAGAAGGCGGCCGCGCGGTTTTATTTCCGCGCGGAGTCGCGGCTTTTTCACGCGGACGCTGGAAAATCCCTCGCGTGATTCGTCTCGCGCGGCGCGAATGAAAGGAACGCAGCGCGCTGTAAACTCGCCGCGGTGCGCCGTGTCCATTGTTCGTTCTAATAAAGCGTGCGCCTTTCCCGCGCTGGCAAAAGGAATAAATAACGCGGCGGGTCCGCGGGGAGGAAGGCTGGCGGAGGATGCGGAAAGGCGAACTACTACGGGGAGGGCCGCGCCTTTTATGGGCTAGCTTCCTCGCCGGCTCAAACGCAGCCTCGCGATGAAAGGTTATGCGAAAAAGCCAGACGTAAAGAGAGCACACAGCCCTTTCCCCGTGCCCAGCGCGCGCGTTTCGCGAAACGCGGACGCGCGAGTCGCTTCAGCCGCCGCTCGGTAACCATATTCCCGAGTTTTCGCGGTGGAGGCTAACAACGGGCTACGACGGACCGGTGGCAAATTAACCCCTTCCACGCGGTTGTTTTTCGGCGCTAACCCTGTTGGACGGCGCACCGGGGTCCCGGGCAACGAAAATACCAGAGGGTGACTACTACTACGCCACTAGCGCGCGTTATGGTTGCTCGTTTCGGACCGTTTCGGACCGTTTCGCCGCCACTTACCCAACTCCGCAGGGGAAGACGCGCGCACCCTGCTATTTCGCTAGTCGTTCGCTTTTTTCCCGCTCGCGCGTCAGTCCGGCCGCTCGAAATGCTCGGTAATTTGAAAGTCGAAAGGAAGGTTAACGCAACACACGCGGCCGGCCATTACGCGCCGAGGGTGCCCCCCGTGCACGCGTGTAGCGTCGGGGTGGTCCGCATCCGACGCCGTCTCTCTATCTCTCTGTGTCTGTCTCGGTCGTCGCTTTAATTTCTCCCGCGATACTAATTTCCACCGACCCGCCCCGCCCTCGCAGTCCAGCCGATGCGTAATCGTTCGTTATTGGACGAATTTACACCGCCGCGTAACCGTGCCCGTTTAATCGATTCGTCCCGGTCACCGGCGTTCGCGAGTGCGTTGCGGAAAGTTGCGTCACCGTTTTCGTAACCCGTGTCCGATTAAAAGCGAACGCGCATCGAAATTCATGGCGCGTCGCGCGGTACACGCGGCCGCGGTGTAACCCGAGTGCCGGTTCTCCGGAAAGCTACCGATCGCGGTGTAAATCATCGCAATTCCCCCCGTGCCGCGTCGTCGAAAGCTTATTGCGTCGTATATCTCTCTCTCCCCGTCTCTCTCCGCTTCCTCGATCGACCTACCGCAACGCGCGTACGCGCGCTCGCCGCCGCAGAGGCGCCGATCGTCGCACGGAGAGCGGCCCTGGGTTTCCGAAAACGCGACAAATCCCGATGGCGGAGAGATACCGACGACTCGTGGGCGGTGATCCTGTCCGAAACTCGAGGGTGCATACGGCGGTATCGAGATTCCGGTGTAATAACGGAGCGCGCGAGGGTCGGTATTGATTTTCCCTCGTATTTGGGGTAGGACGACAGTGTTACGACGCGGTCCGGCCAGCCGAAGGATTCGTCACGGGGCGAAACGCAGGCCGAAAGTAAAACGAACCAGCTCGCGTGAGAGATTAGTTCGACGAGGTCGCAGGGTGGAGCAGATACGCGTGACGTTATCAAGGACGAGGTTCGGGAGTTGTGTGTTCCGACGCGATACGTTCCGAGAATCACGCGTAAACAAATCCAGAGTAAACGAGGGTCGAAATCGAAATCGAAACCGAAAACGAAATCGAAATACAACGCGCTCTTGGCTATTGATTAACGTAACCGCGGAGGTGGTACACCGTTTACCGGGAAAGAGGAGGACGAAAATTACGCGCGTGTTCTCGATCGGTACTCGCAGCTCGAGGATCGAGAATCGAGACCGTGGTTCGATCGTTCTACGAGAGAGAAATTTCCCCGCGGAAGCGAGGAATTGGGCGAAGAGAGGCTTAAAGCCGGAGGATTTGCCGGCGTTCGCCGTGACCTTGCTCTATCGCGTACCTTCCGCTTTAAGGAATCCCGTGTAGCTCTTCTCCTCTTCGCTTTCCCGCCGCTCTAGCGGGGTTACTATTTCAAACTTTCTCGCGCGACTCGCAGCGACTCTGCGCGCGAAACGCGAAACAACGTCGCGTTTAACGTCGGCATGATAAATCGAACGATCGCTCACCTTAATGTGATAGGAGTTGAGTTTGGTCCGCGGCAGGCTGTTGAAGGCGCTGAAGTCCAGACGACGGGAGAAGATTCCGTTCGCACCGCAGCTTTGCCTGTAACACGAAACAACATGGCGCGTTATACAACAGCATTCCCATGTTTTTCCTCCGTTTTATTCATTTCGAGAGGGAAAAAGAAGAAGAAGAAGGAGGAGGAAGATTACGTCGCGTCGCTTTACGAGACGCAACGCGTGTAACGCGGACGAGACCAGGGATTGTGTGTTCGTGGTCGAGGATGATCCCTTTAACATTCGAGGCGAGAGAAAAATCGTGGTTCCCGCCTGTTTCTCCCGATACATAATAATTCCGGGCCGCAACCCTCGCTCGATAACCCTCGGTGCGTCGCGAGGGTCGCTTTTCGAACACGTACGCGCGTTTATCCTCGCGAGTCGATGAAAACGAGCACTCGGCAAAGAGATGGGAGGGAAATTTTCGAGGTACCAAACCGTGTATAGCGTCGAACGCCGGATAGAAAGCGCAGGAAAATCGCTGATCGCGAACCGGAAGGAAAATTCGACCACCCTCGATGCTGCACCCGCGCGATGAAAATTGCTCGGCCAGAGAATTGCGGAAACGACCGGGGAGCGAACGAGACCCGACTATAACGGCGCCGCGACGCGAACCGCGGCTGCGAGAGCATTCGAGATTCGATTCTCCATCGGAGGTGCGCGTATACCCAGGCACGTATCTGCGTTTCACGCTCGGCTGATCAGATGCCGGAATCCGCCGCGGAGTCTGCCACCGACGTGCAGCAGCCCAATAACCAGTAACTTCTCCGCGACTCGATTCCGAGTAAATTTCACAATGGGACTGGCAGTGGCAAGTTCCGCTGCTTCGAAAACGAAATCGACGAGAAGGAAACTGTGGAAAGTTCGCAGACGCGGAACGACGGGCCGCGATGCGCGTGGCACGTTTCCATCTCGTATCGTTCCACGGCGTCTCGGGATCGCTATCGATGGAAACACGCGAGTCTTCTCTCCTTTCTCGTTTTTCGCATCGACGGATAGCATCGGGACCGAGAGAAGGGAAAGACGAGGAGGAAGCGGAGAGGAAGGAAAGAGACGCGGCGGCACCGGTGCCGCGACGCGGCGCGGCGCGGCGCGACGCGACGCGACGCGGTCGGTGGGGGCCGACCTTAACCTTGGCCTCCACTCGAGCGGATCCCGTCCTCTATCACCGCCCGTATTCGTAACTTTTGGCAATGTCACGCGGGGGTCAGGAAAATATTGCGCGGCATCGCGGCGTGCACCGACGCACGCCACGGCCACCGTGGCGCGTCGTGCAAAAAGAACGACCGCGAGTGTGTGTCTGCATTATGCAACGCGACCGCCGCGGCGCGCCGCGTCGCTGCATTCCTCGCCGTCTCGCCCCGGCAGACTTCGCACACGTGCGTTCACCGAATTCGCGAAACGTGGAAACGCGCCGTGGAAGAAAATACCTTCTTCACCTCGAACACCCTTGAGAACACCGATCTCGCTCTAAGCGCGAGTGAAAAGCGACGCGAGTCGCTCGAAGGATCATCCAAGGCGCAGGTAAAGAGGATTGGTCGGCCCAAAAAAGGACCGCGCGAGCCTTCCGCGCATTTGCATATAAGCGGAGCGTAACGAAGCCGCGAGTAATCGACGGTCGAAAAGCGATATTTAGGTTGGATGGCGAGAGAGGCCTGGGCCCACGGGCCCGTAGAAACAGGGGACCCCGCTAATTTACGCGATGCGAGAACCGAGAGCAAAGCGACCGGTTATTTTCAATCACTGCCACTTATGCGACTCGCTCGATGACTAACGCTCCGACACACACGGCTTGCGCAACTCGCCGCGAGAAGCGAGAATCGATGGAGAGCGCGAGCCGGTTATTTGCTCGAGACTAAGCGAATCTTCGCGTCGCGTGGCCGATTCCCACGAAATCCGCTTCTCTCGCCGCGATTAGCCCGCCAAGACCGAGAGTATAGATTCCCGGAGAAACACGCTGGCGCGCGCGCGCGCGCATTTGCATAGCCTGCCATTTGGAGAATCGCGAAAGACGTCGCGGCGCGCGATCCTCGCCGACAACCTCGCCGTTACTTTCTCTTTTAATTGCCCCGCGGTGAAGCGCGATTCGCGTAAAAGGAGAACCCGGGACGGCCTGTCTTCCTTCTCTCCTCTTGCCCGAGGAGGCTTCCTAAAAAACTACCCGCGAGCCATTAAAAGCCGCCGCGGCGCAGCTGTGCACGTACGTGTACGCGAGGATCGTTGAAAAAAGGCCCGTTTCGCGGCTGAATTTATTCCGCCGGGGAACCGGTTCCCGAGCAGCCCGGCCCCGTGCATATTATCGCGAAAACGGGCCGCAGCCGGGNCCGCAGCCGGGCCGCCCGGAGCCGCGCGCACCGGCCACCGTTTCTCCGGCAACAAGAAAATTATTATCTAACCTTGACGCGTCAGTAGGCCGTGCGCGCGTCACTTCCGAATCGAGGAGCGACCTGGAAAGAGGAAACCGGCTTATCGCCGGCGTCGCCGACTTCTCCTCGCCGCCGCGACGCGCATTGTTCCTCGGAGAGACCTGCCTGTCTACCGGTAGCGTTCGCCGCGCGTACCGCCTCCAAACGACATCGGTTTCTTTAAATAGCCTTCTCTCTCCGGCCGAGAGGAAAACCGTGGCCGAGCGATACGCCTATTTATAGTCAAGCACTCGGTACCATTACGCGTAGCGCACCGATCGCCACGCCGGATTTGAAATTCTAATCGAGCAATTAGCCATCGCGCCGTCACCGCGAAAATGCAGAAATCCACGCACGCCCGGAGAGGATCGCTTCGAAAGTTTCCATCGCGTTCTCCGCCGGACGTGACGACCGATCCATCGATCGTCGCTCTTCCTACCACCCCTCTCTCTCCCTCTCTCTCGCTCGATCCACACCCGTACGCACACACACGCCCAATACCACCCTGTCGCTCGGAGCATCCCGTAACACGAGCCTCGTTACGCGAGTATTCGCCAGTGAATCGGTTTTATGCAATTCGAAACCGTACGATAATACAACTCCGAGCACGGATCACGATGCTCGAGCTTGAATTTCTAGGAAGCGTCTGGCGATCTACGTTTCTCTCCTTCCTAATCGGCGCATGAATGACGCCGGAGCTCGAGACGTCGCGCGTTCTCCGACGCCGTGTATCGCGTGGCTCGCCAGAGGGTTACGTACCCTAGCCGTTGCGTGCACGCACGCTTCTTATCCATCCATCAAACCTTCTCTCTCGTAAATTATCGCGTGAACGAGGAGAGTCGCGGTTAATCGGACTTTCCCTCGAAACGCGCCGACGATTCCTGGTAATTTCAACGACAACCACGATTCCTCGACGAACTGGAAAACGGCACCGCGTGGAAACGGAGCGTTCGCGGGACATGCAACCTCGAGGAATTCTCTCGGTTGGGTCGCGTGTGTCCGCGGAACGACGCCGGGCGTCCGGAGAGGACGTCGAGGACGGAAGAAAAGACGTTTGAAGGAAGAAAGATCGGCGGGTGATGGGGAATTCAGCGTGACCAGGTGGCTGGATAGGAGCGGTGGAACGGACCAAGGCCGCGTACGCGTCTTGCAAAGTGATTTGCGAACCCAGTGCGCCGCTGCAAGGACGCGCGCGTTACACGCATCCGGGCTGCAGCTTGTTAAGCTTTCGAAGGCCAGGCAGCCAGCCCATCCTTGGAATTTTAATCGGTCTATTTGCCTATCGCGTCGCTTTCGGCGCCGTAATGGCCAGCAGGCCCGAATTTCGACCCGGCGATATCGCCTGACGAAAGGACGCCGGCGTGCCAACCGGCGGACAAAACAAATGCAAATTGGCCGCGGTGAGGGCGAGAAAAATCAAGGAGCGCGATCGGAAGAGCGAAGAAGCGGAATATGGAAAGACGCGTCGCGACGACGAATCGACTGGAGGAACACGCGACCGTGCACCCACTCTCTCTGTCATTGGCACGCGTGACGACACCCGGGGCCGACACCTGCGTACACACGCTCGGCCCGTACCGTATTTATAGTCGATAAACGACTTGTTTACGCAGGCACGCGTTTCTTAGGCGCCTTGGGCTTTTATAAAAAGGGGACGCCGACGGAGAAAGAAGAAAGGAAAGATGGGAGGAGGAGTTGCCGTTCGTCTCGTAGACGCGGCGCGGAAGGAGAGCGCGAGAGAGAGTTGCAACGGCCGGCTGACGCATTAACCATGTTTTTCACTCGCGGAATTTTTGCGCAGTTAGTCGCCGCGATAAGAAACCTCCTGACTCAGATGCCCTTCCGCTTCTTCGGTCCTCGATGACAGCATCCCGCCCCTCCGTCCAGACTAATATCGCCGAATGATCCGAGGGACCGGTGGCAACCACGAAAAACAAACGTTTAACCGCCGGTTCTGGGCGTGACGACCCTCGTCGTCGTCGTCCACTCCGATCTGTGACGCAACGCGCGGCGCGCGAGCCATCGACGAAAGAGGAATCACGCTGCAACGCGCACCGCGACGCCGGATAAAGTCACGAGGAGTTTGCATTAGGCGTCGAGCTGCGTGCCGTCAGATAACGGCACCGATTATCCTTCTTCGCAGCCGGATAATTTTTCCCCTCCCCTATCGATCGAGTCAGGCCGGAACGCGTATCTTTCGCGCAGATAACGATCATCTACGAGAATTAATCACGCTCTGATTTCCCAGTCGACGATTCATCGATAACGCGTAAAGTTTCCGGGATAAACCGACGTCGAGTCTAGCTTTTTCGCGTGTCAAAAGTACGGTACGTGAGGAGTTTGGCAGAGTTTGTTGCGCGAGTGCGTGCGTGCGACGCGTATGCTTGCCAGGTGGCGTCTCGCGGCTTCGCCGAGTCTGTACATTTCGTATTCTCTCTCTTCTCTCGAACGCGCGTGTGTGTCGAAAAAATTGTTTAACGCCGCACCTGTCAAACGCGCGCGTCTTACTTCGCCTCGAGAACACGGGAAAATTTAACGACGCGATGTCTTTACCTGGTTCAACGCAACAGACCTCGAAACTTTGGTTTTTCGCGGAAGAAAGCGAGTCTCGGTGGGAACCAGCGATAAATTCCGCGAAGATACGAGAAGAGCGTTTCCACGTAATAAATTTGGTTACGCGCTCGACGTTACGCGGTATCTCCGTACAAGCTCCGGTTTTACGCTACCGTGCGAAGTTTCGCCAGATGGGTATCATTAGTACGCAAGAAGCGGTCTCCGTGGAAGGGTGACTCGTAATCATCCTTATCCGCGAACCGATCGATCTACCTTGGCAACCAAATTGCAAGGTAGTCGGTGTACCATCGACGAGCTGTTACAAAGTTGCACGAGGGACCGTGATTCGCGAAAGAGCCGAGACTCACGGTGTCTCGATGTCCTTGGGAGCCGAGGATGAGACCGGCGGGATTCGCTTCACGAATTACTTACGAAGGACGTGAGGATCCTACCAAGGAGGCTGCGACGAGCAGCTGCCCGCTGCAATTTCCTTCGACGAACCCACCGAGACACGCTCTCCCTCTCTCTCTCTCTCTCTCTCTCTCCCTCTCTGGCTTCGAGGCAGAGGTGAGTAACACCAACGACTGCTTCCAATTCTCCCAAAGCGACTCGCAGGTGTGCGCTAATGAGTCGAACCACGATAATGGAAACTCCTCTCTCACGGAGGAGGAACTCCGGACACAATGACCGTCCGGTTCGTCCGGAGGTGTCGCGTTTTTACCTTCCTTCGCTTCTCATAACCGATCCCGGCTACGAAAACTCTTTAAACCGTCGTGATTTTCCCACTATCTGTCTCTCTCTCTCTCTCTCCCTGCCTGGCGGCCGTGTGAACGGTGGTAAGTACTCGTTATCCGGTGCAGTCGGAAAATATCGATCGACGACTTCCGCCAGGGTGAAACCGAGTCTCTGACCTCGTGTCCATCGAACCGAACCACCACCACCACATCAGCACCACCGTGGCGTCGTTCAAGGTTCGCGAGGATCTCTGGAAATAGAATTCCAGCTCCTTTCTCGGAGAGATAATCGTGACGGATGTCGCCAACGATACCGAGGGTCTTCATCAACCCCTTCGGATGTACGTCCTCGGCTCCACGGGTATCTAAACTCCCGGAGAGGAGGAGCGCGCCGTAATCGCTTCCTCGCCGGTTCGATAAAGCGATATTTACAATGTACACTCCGATTCCCTGTCCCGAGATAATGAACCTTCCGACTGCGAGACTTTAACGCGGGTTGAATATCCTTGCGAGCGAAAGATCTCTACCGACTCGTGCAAAAGTTTCGATGAAAAATTCCGATACGGGAGTTACCGAAGATACCGCCGATGCGTTTCGTTTTGAAAACGACTCGTTAACGAGGCAAGATGGAGAAACGCACTTTTGGACGATTAGATTCCTACGAGCGTGGTTATCGAAGCGAACCATCTCGAACGCTATTACCTTTGCGAGGTTCGAAGGACATTTTCTTCGACCACGTAACGCGCTCCACAACGGGAGTACAATCGAGATATCGTGTTTGCACTGTCTACAAGGCCTCTCCGCGATAAGTGTACCTCGATATTTACACTTTCGCCGCATCGACTTTATCAACAGAGATCCCAGCGACTTGCAGCCGGAGGAAACCGCTCCGAGCGTTCCTACGCTAATATCGAGTCCCCGTTTGCTCGAGCAATCGCGTTCGGACAGAGATCTCTTCTCCCTGGGCATTCGGTAGCGTGCACACGCGCCTCGGACAATCGGATAACGCGTCGGAAGGACGAAGCGTCGCGGAGCGTTTGGAGGAACGCGGCGAGAATGGCTGGGACGAGGCGTCGCGGAGGAATCGTGGGACCGGTTCTTCCGGTCGGTTTCAGGCTTCCTATTAATAGTCGGCATAAGTATGCGGAATGGGGAGGCGCGAGAGCGAGGGAGAAAAAAGAAGAAAAGAGAAGAAAAAAGAAGCGACTTTGGCGAATGACAAAGCGAGAGACGAGGACCGTGGGCTGACACCGGTCGCCGATACGTGCACCGAATCGGGAATCGCGCTCCTCTCGAGCCCGCTTCGCCGCGTGGGGCCACGCATTCTGGCTTTAATTGTATGCTAATCCGGTCCTAGCGCTCGCTCGCTAATTAAAGAGCAGAGCCGAGAGCGCGGGTAAACATCCGCGAGCGGATGGCAGAGGAAACAGGCAGTGTCGGTCGATTGCGCGACCGATTTCGTAAAATGACGACGAGCCGCGAAAACAACTGGCCGCTGTGAACGATAAGGATCTGGCATAATATTAGCCCAGCAAACAAATTTCGATTGGCCGAATGAAACGCGTAGCTTAAACGCGACACGCTCTCTCTCTCTCCCTCTCTTTCTCTCGCAGTCTGTTTTAAATTCAAGGAAACAATAGGCGACCGCGCTTTCTACGCGACACGCTGGTTCGCCGCGTATCTCGGCGCCATTGTCCGTTCCTTCGGAGGCTAAACGATTTCCAACCGACCGGTGGAAATTCGAGGACGGATAACTGGTTCGTTTCCAGGGAAGAATTCGTCCTTCCACGAACCGGAGATACCGGACAGATTACACTGACGCCACCACTCGGACAAACGATCAGGTGCGAACGATACTAAACGGCTAGGAAAACTCTAGCGGAGGCGTCGAACTTTTAGTTTGTTTTTCGCTCCGCGATGGAACGAGTGTGTGCTTCTGACGTAGAGTTTGTTCGGCAGATACCGCGAGGTCGTAAATTATAATATCTAGCGACGGTCCCGATTGGCACCGAAATAACAACGTCTACGCGCGTCTATCTTCTGCGCTTTGTACCTCCCTATATACACGTTCCGCGTCGAGATTTTCCGTTCGAAGAGAACGAACATTTCCGGGAAATATCGGAAAAGCTGCGAGCCTCGGAAGTCAAAGAGAGACCCTCCTCTTTCAGTCGACGAAATTATAATCCGTTGCCCCGTTATTCAAAGTTGCCGGTATTGAAACTCGACCGTGAGAACCCTTCCTCTCTTTTCTCTCGATATCGAATCATCGGGCCAAAGCGTATCCGTGACCGGTGAGAAAGCCGAAGGATCGGAAAAGCGAAATAGCGTGTCGAGGGAGAGGAGAACGCGTGTCCGTAAATAGACCCGGGGACGAGGTATACAGAGGGAGAGAAAGATCTTTCTCCACGAGCGTTTCGTTAAGTTCCGTCCGCACCCTTTGTCGCCGCGAGCTGGCTTTGACACTGTCGCCAGTGTCGGAGCAGCGGCCACGGCTGCTGCGGCCTGAAAGCGCGCGATTTTACGTGTCAGATTCAGGAATCGGCCCCCTCGGAAGCTTCGCTGGCGAATGGGGGACAGGGCCGGCGTCGGTGGCTTTGTGCGACCGTCGAGTGACTCGTCACCGACGCCGGGCACCGGCCGAATCGAGAGGCCAAAGTAAACCGACGAAAAGGACGCGACCCGTCGATAATCGCCGCGCGATGTTTATTTGTCTCCGGAGAGACTGCACAGCGACCAACCTCGACCAGCGGAGAGAGCTTTTACCAGCAGAGAGGAAAACACGAGTATCTCGGGGAATATAATACCGAAGTTTACAAATAATTATCCCGCAGACGTACCCCCTTATTTGCTCGATTCGGTTCTCCCTTTCCTCGAGGCACGCGAGCCCTTCGATACGCTTCGAAAAATATTTATACCCCGCGTCTGCGCGGACCCGCGGCCGATATTAATACCGCGCGAGCAAACAAACGGGTCGTAGGAGGAGAGACAAACGATGAAGCGAGTAAGGTGGAAACGGTTCGGCGATAACGGCACTCGCATGCCGGGTTTATCAGCCGCGAAGAAGAGGGACAGGAGAGACGGGCCGATTAGGAGAAATTAAGCGATTGGCAAGTGCGTGGCCGGCGGAGAGAGAAGCCGGCGAAACTGGTTTCTAAAACTCGGTCCACGCGCGCGTCCGACCGCAAGAGAAACTGGCGAGGAGAGGCGCGGTGATACCACGGGACGCGGTATATCGTGGACGGCTGGCACGAATCCCGGTGTCCAATAAACCGAAATGGAAGTAAGGCCCGGCGTGTGACGGAGCGAGTATAAGGACCGTGTGAGCTCGTATAAGGCGGTCCTTTATCCCCGGCCGCGATAGCGGCCCGAACCCGAACGAATCCCGGGGTCGAACACGGAGCCGGAGGATTACCTGAAAACTCGTCCACCGGTTAATCCGCTTCGAGTTTGCTCGTACGCAGTTATACGCGCCACTAGTCGAGCTACGAATCTCCGGATTACGCGTCTGACACGCTCCGACGAGCGCCGTTCGTTCGTTGCAGGCAGCACGCGAGTCGCGGAGTTTCCGAAAGTACCGCGGCAAACTTATTCTAACGATCCCTCTCCCTCCCTCTCTCTCACTCTCTCTCTCTCTCTCTCTCTCTCTCGGTTATTCGTGATCCGCGACAGGGTGTGTCGGAGGGATCTCGCGAGATAACGACGATAGGAACGCGTCTCCGATTTTCCCGAGCACACCCTCCTTCCTAGGATTCCGCGCCGGCGAAGAGTCGATTACCCGGCCAAGACTATTATTATTTCCAGTCGGGAATATCTTTTCGGATTCTGTGAATTCCGCCGGCGATTCGGCCGCGTCGGTAGGTAAGGCGGTGGAAATTAGAAACGGAGGAGGAGGAGGAGGGTGGAGAGCAGGAGGAAACACGCGTCGCGCGGATTCCAGCGGTGTGTCGGCCGTAAGCCGGCGGAAGGACGCGGCTATTACGAGAGCTCCGGCACAACGGCGCAGGTAACCTTTGTCCGACGTCTCTAATTAAAAAATTCCTCGCGGTGCGCGCGGCGGGTGCAGGGAAGGGGCCGGGAGCAAAAGTTGGAAACGGGCGGCCGCCGACGCGAGAGATCCACCGCGGCGCCAACCGGTCGACGCGAGAGATCGGTGTCGTAATGGCCCGCGCGCGCGTTTCGCCAACTCTCGCATAATCGCGTTACGTAAGTCCGGACGAATTTTGCATTCGATGTCGAGATACACCGGGGGTCTCTCGGCGTCATTGTCCCTTGGCACGGCGGAGAGGGAAGAAAAACGCCAAGAACTTCTACCGCCGAGTGGAATTACGTTCCCACGAAAGCGTCGTCGGACTTCTCTCTATCTCTCTTCGGAGAAATCGCGAAACGCCGAAAATAATAGCCGGTAAATTGCGATCGAGCGAAAATAACCTAGACGAACGGTCAGGCCGTTTTCCAGCTAATCGAGCATCCATCCCTCGGTTGCTTAGACTATCGGTGTGTCTCGAGGAAAGGGACCAGCAGAAGAAAGGTAGACGCGGTTGAGGATGGTGGTGATGGTGGTGGTGGTGGCCAGGTAGCCACTCGCTCGCGATACCGGTCGATCTTTCGGCTCTTCTTCCTCGCGAATGGTAGAAAAGGCGAGAGGAGAGAAAGAAACATCGGCGCCTCGAGAGAAGTAAACAGGACGTTAACAAACCAATTAGCAGTAAACCACCCTTGGGCCCGTAATAATTTACGCTCGACTACGCGCCGCGTTGCCGAAGGAATAAGCCGAGGTAGAGAGGAAAAATTCTTTTCCGTTTTCTTTCGCGTCCCCTTCCTGCCAGGGGTGGAGAAAGCGCGGAAAAACGCGCAACCCAAGGAAAACGAAGATAACGTGGGATCGCGTAAATAAGGATTCACGGTGCACCGCCGAGGTACACGCGCGCGCGCGCACACACAGAGCGAACGGTTCGCGTTCCTGTGGGAGTAGCTGGAAACGCCGCTACTTTTCCTCGGCGTCTCGTACACTGGGATCCCGCCGCGTCGTCTGGACGAGAGAAAAATCGGCGATTCGCGGAGGATAGGAAAAGCTAGCCGGTTCTGCGAATAAAAGGAGGGCGGAGTCGGTGTATCGAGATTCGGCGGAAAGCGAATTGAAAAGCGGCTCCTGCGGGAGAACTCCGGAGGAGTCTTGCGTCGTCTCCTTCCACCCTCGAGAATAGAACGGAGAAGCGTCGCGTACATACGTACGTATGTACGTACGTACGTGACTGGATTTTTAATACGTTTCTTAACGAAGAAGAGTCTACGATGCAGATTTAATTCGGCGCCTGGCCGTGTAACAGAATCGAGAGAAAGAGAATTGCTCGCGAAATCTTTGATGCGCTTCTCGAATTAAACCTGGCTCACTGTCACGGGGCTACCTGGGTGCTCTCTCCCCCGTTATCCAGGGTAGACGGCCGCATTATGCATTTATACGCTCGACATTGTTCGCCTCTGACACTGTTAGAATATTCCTAGACTCGTCTCTCCGCCTCTGCGAACTAATACAATGGAGCTGGATCTCATCTCCCTCCTCTGCACGTGTGAATACGTCCAGGAAGAGGTCCGCCGACCGGTGGAATTTAAAGGACCGACACACGCCGCCGCTCCCGTGGGATCCCCCGTCGATTCAGCCAAATCCTCCGACGGACCGACCTCTGACGACCTATTCTTCCGGATGCGTCTGCTTCGTCCGATCCCTCCGTCTCGCGTTTCCGCCCGCGATTCGCGGCGTACAGTCGCGACCAACCTTTCTCTCGCTCAACGAAACAGCATCGTCGCCCACGCGGAACCGGTGATCTCGTGACGGAATATTTTCGCCGGTTCAAAAGGAAGAGCCGAAAGGAAAAAAGAAAGAAAGAGAAGTGACGCAAGCAAGGAGGAGATGGGCCGGATGGGACGGACGCGCTCTGTGTTGGTCTTGTGCGCCGAACGTACGGTCTGCCCCACGGGTCAATGTCGGCGTCGATCTTTAATGACTCGCCGGTTTATAAATGATCGCCAACAATATTTACAATGCTCCCTCGGCCGCGATAAAGCGCGATACAACCGGCTATCCGTTTCTCTTCCCGACGCTCTCTTCCTCTGGAGAGAGGAGCGCCGAAATCGAGCCGTAAATAAAAACAAGGTCGCCGCGATCGAGGGACGCGGTGTAGAATCGAAGGAACGATTACGTCTCGAGATACCCGGCGCGTTATCGCGGCGCGGGCAAACGCGATATTTGGACGGTTCGCGTGGATGGCGACAGACCGTGGCCGAAATGCGGTGATTTCCCATGGCAAAAAGCCGCTCCTCCGACCCGGTCGAAACTTATAATCGGCCAGATTTCTATATCTGGTCGACATTTGTTTCCGATTCCCGAAAGTGGTCGCGGCAATGGAACCGGTCCGACCGGTTCCCTCGCAACGTTTCGTGCCGGCCAGATAAACATTTTTGCAATAAAACACTCGGTTGCGTATCGTCCACGTCGAAACTGCCTGGCCCGCCTGTATTTATCGCGGCCCCTCTCCTCTCTCCCCTCTCTCCCACGCCCGTTCCACCGCCGATCTGCCATAATTCCCGTCGTCGTTGAAATTCCGGTACGATCGCCAGAGTCACGAGCGCAGACGCGAAAATCTCGGCGGAAATTTCGCTGGTTCTCGTTCTCGACGAGAACCGCGAGGAGGAAAGGTTGGAAAGGGAACGGGAATGTTAATAACGTTCGGGAAGGCGCGTCGTTGTTTTCTACCCGGCTTTTGCGCCATCCGACGTATTTGCATAAATTTGACAAACACCTCGTTACGAATGCGGCTGCACTCGCTCGCGGCTCGCGAGTCACTCGCGAGGGGGGCCGTATATGGCCGGCGTGAGATAGCGAAACGCCGAATTCGGTCTTTCCAATGTCGCGAATCGAACGTGAATTTCGCACGGATAACTCTGACACGGTCGAGATATCGGCCGCGCTTTATTTTTAAACACCTCGCCGTTCCGCGCGCTGATTACCGGATGAGTCACGCGAGTGTTTCGCCGTTAAGCTCGTAATCTCCGACCAAACTTCTCTCTTGTTCTTCGCAGCGCGAGCGCCGAGGAGAAGAGAGAGCGAGGAGTAGACGCGGGAGAACTCGGCTAAATTGACTGGTTAAAAATGCGCCGATAATAAAGTCGCCCTGTTATTATTAACCGCGATATACCGGGGAAGGAACGTGGAGCAACAGCGGGGGTGGAAATTTGAAGTTCGCGGAGCCCCGCCGAGCCGCCAGATATAATAAAGTTTAATCCCTTTATAAAGTTTGCCGGTCGGCCGCGGCGATATGGCCGCCCAGCGCGCGTTTCCTTCGAGAAAAACCGTAAGCCTTAACTAGGCGCGTTGAAATTACACACCCGCGCCGGAGAATAGACAGCGGGGCCGAAGACGGGATGGTTGCTTCTTCGGGAAGAAATCCGCGGGTTTTTTTTAATAAGCGGAAGCGACCGCGACCTCGTTCTTTCCCACGCGAAATTTCTCGGTAATTCGCGAGGAAGAAAACGCGGGATTCGGAGGAATCTGTCCGCGGTCGGAGGTGGAAAAGAGAGGAAAGAGAGGATATCTCGCCCCGTCGTCTTTAAGATATCCTTGGGGCGGTTCGTCGGCCCGAAGGGTCGGGGTTCAGGGTCAATCCCCGAACTCGTCCTTCCTCTCCCGGATCCCTTTTTCTTTCCGCTTATTTCCACTATTACTTCGCGATTCCGCGTAACGACCGTTTTCCACCGCAGAACCACGCGACAGAAAACGCTTCCGCTGCTCGAGCAGCACGCGACGAACCCTCTGCTTCTTCTTTTTCTTCTCCTCTCGGTGGATGAATAATTCCTCCTACTACCAACGAGTACAGACGTACGTAAGCGCAACCGTGTCGACGTTCGCGGAGCACGACCGCGACACCGATTACTCGAGCATCCACGTTCGTTCGTCCGTTGAATATTCATAAACCCGTTATTTATCGCGCGTTTACATAGACTCGCGCGCGCGTCTTCTTCGCCGAGGATCGCGATCGCGAGTTCGCCGAAGCGGAGGAACGAGACTTTCGACTCGCGATTTCCGGTGCGTCGGTCGAATATGCGCCCGGTAGCCGTGACATTTCGACTCGATTGTCATGCGTTCGCGATCGCACACGGGGGTCGTGGCGTATCATCGGTTACGATTGATTTCGTTTCGTAATTGTTCGATTGGATTTACGACGCGTGGCGTGGCGGAGTAGAAGAAAGAGGGGACTACGGAGAGGAAGGCCGAGGTTAATGGAGTCGTCGATAACCGAAAATAGAATTTTTGCCAAACGACCGCTATCGGAAATTTCACCGTGCTCCGCCGCTGTTTGCTTTCCAATTTGGCACAGCTTTTTCCGCGCGTTCCACGCGCGAGCAGAGGCGGCGTATCCGCTCGACACGGCGAGCGTGTGTGCGTTACGCGGGGGGGCGCGCCAGCGACGTTAATACGCAGCTTCGCTCCCTGTTACCAATTATCGTGCGATTAAACGCGATCGTGCGAGTGTAATTCGACTGCCACCGGCTACAATTTGCCTCGTTACGCGTTTGCATTTCGTTCTCGCGAGCAGAACCGCGCGATTAAAGAATAACAGACCGAACCGGTACTTTGGCCGGTGGAAGGATAAAGGAGTCGAAAACGAGGCCGAACGAGGAAAATCGGTATCCCGTGAGCCTGCTCTCCGCGTAATTCGCCTAACGTAATCATCCCGATCGATTATCTCGTAAAGGTTTATTCTCCTCTGTTAGCGATTTCCTCTGCTCCTCCGGCTGGATCGAATATCTGGCCGGTATTGCGCGGCGAGAATGCGACGGAGAAACGGTCGGTTCGCAGGCAACCCTTTCTCCTTCGCGATTTCCATTTACCTGACGCAGCCGCGAACCCGATCTTCCAGATGCACACACACTCGCGCGTTATCGTTATCCGGTAAGTCTACACGCACGCGTCCATCTCGAGGAACCGTGCAACTTTAGATCGCGAAAGCAGGAATTCGCAGGTGCTCCGCGCGTCCGACGCGAGAATTCCTCGGGCTTCGACCCGGAAAGTCGCCGCAGAGTTATACGAACCGGCCTCGTGTTTTCCCGTCGAGTAAACGAAATGTTCGAAAGAATTTCAGAAATTCCCCCGAAAACGGTCCCCTCCGCCGTGAACGATATTGCCCCGCAACTCCGAATTAAACTGGCAAACGCGCACGGAATTTCACCGCTCCGCCGGAAATTCAATAATTCTTCCCGCCCGAGTGCCATCCCCCCTCCTCTCCCTCTCTATCCAGGTACCCCGGGCCCCCCGAGGGGGCTGCTTCCGCGGTCCAAGAATCGGTATATCTAAATCTTTCTCTACCTTCGAGGATCTCGAAATTCGTTGCGCAACGGGGCTAGCCCGATCGACCGTATCTCGTTGCCATAAATCTCTACCGAAACTCGAATCGATCTCGACTCCAGTCGTCCCTTGTCTGCCGCGGTTTTTAATTACCGTCGGGGGGTGATGAAAGCGACGCGATTTCGAGGTCGAAGATTCATTCCCATTAGCCCCCGTGCATCCCTTATTTGCCGTCACACGCTTCCCCCAACGATCCGCGCCACTCGTTCGCCTTTGATCCTCTCGCGAGGCTCCGCGGCCGATCCCTCCGACCGATAATTCCTACGCGGCCGTAAAGCATCCAACTTCTGCCCGGATACGCGTACCAACCTGCCTATATGCCTCCTCTGTCTCGTGCACGGCCTAATGAGATCGTAAAACGCCAACGGAACAAGGACTTTCCACCCCTCGCGCGAATAATTCGATACAAACGTGGAACGGTGCGCGGGTGACACGCATAGACGGAACGGAACGGAATGAAACGGAACGAATCGGTGAAACGGCTGCGGAACACAGCCGACGCCGCCGCCTCGCTCTTCGTCGTTATTTATTTTTAGTTAAAACGCGAGTAACGCGCGACGGGGGCGGAAGAGACCCCTTGGCTGGTCGCACTTGGGCGTAAGCGGGATTTATAGGTCGCGTTGCGGCGCCGAAATGTCTCTATACGCGAAGCGGAACGCGAGGGTGATCGCGGCGCGGTCTGGATGAAAGAAGAATCACGAACGGCATAAATTCGAACCGCGCTTCCCGGGAAAATGTCGGCGAAATATCAGCCAGCAGTGCCGCGCACCCTCTTCCTTCTCTTACCTATCGGTTCTCACCCGGCAACCGTTGCAGATCGATCGTTACGCTCGGAAAATAACGCGCGTCGACGAAATAATCGAGAGAAGCACTCGGTCCGATTTTTGCCGAAAGATTTTTTGACCGAGTCGCGACGAACTCGCGAAAGTTCCACGCGAGATGGAAAACGGCGAAACGAGGGATAGAGAGAGTATTCCAGGGGACTAAACTCGCGGTGGTCTTTTTACGAGGATACGAGAGAGAAAGAGAGAGAGGAGGAGACGGCTGCGGAGGACTTTTTAACAACATTCCCGGCGTTCGGCCCGTTTAAATACATCGTGGTGGCGTGATTCCATGCAGTTGGCCTTGGAGGCTGCTAGAGCGTCAAGCTCCTCTCTTCGCTGGCTGGCCCTGAGGAGGTGGCCACGGTCAAGGCTACGAGCACCCTCCTCTCTCTTTCTTCTCCTTTCCCGTTCTTTCTTCGCCTCTTCGCCGCTCCGCGCGGCCATCCTCGCCGCTTTATCCAATCGCGACCAACACCGACTCCTGGCGCTTGTTCCACGCGTGCACGTACGCGCACTTCCACCTCACACGCGCCTGTCCACGGGCAGAGAAGAGGGCCGCAGAAGGAGAGAGAGCAAGAGCCTAAACTCGGCCGCCGGTGCATTTCGGTGCACGTGAACCACACGGCCTGCGAAATATCTGCCGGCGCGATTCGCATCGGCGCATTCGAAACGAAAACCTTCCAGAGTCCCTCCCTCTCGCCACTTCGTCCTTCGATCGCGATAAACAGCAGATGGGGGCGTTCGGGATCCAACGATGCACGAATTTCTCGCTTCTCCGCGCCAACATCACCCTGACGGAACCGTGCGCCGCCGAGATTCCACCGCGATAACCGGGAAAATAAATAATTTGCATGGCGGAGATAAGGGAGGAGGAGGAGGAGGAGGAGGAGGAAGAGAGAGAGCCCGTAACCGCGAACCGTTGCTGCAATCTCCTCGTCTGTACGACGCGAAGATGACATCGGGAAGAAGGGAGAAATACGCGCGGAATTATTAAACGACCGGCGCTTGACGTTGAAACCACCCCCGGTGTTCGGGATCCGGTCGGAAATAAAAGATCGCGTACGCGGCTGACAACGCACGGCGTGCGCAGAGCGAGGGAAGATTTCAGCAGGGGCTGCTCATCGAACCCGGTGGAAAATAAACAGAAATAGGACAGGTTCCAAGACCGGATCTAAATATAGGATACACCCGGTGCGCGTACCATGGGTGGGGCATCCTCGTAATCCTCGTGTTCGCCACCCTTCTTCGTCCTTCTCTTCTCGCTCTTCGCCGAGAGACACCGACAGAGAGCAAACAGACGACCTATAACCGCGCGACCTACACCGTTCTCTTCTCTTCTCTTCTCTTCTCTTCTCCCGTATCCCGCGGAAACCGTGCTTCCGAGACTTTCCCCATCGATTCTACTCTGGTTGTTCGTCGAGAAGAACGCTTGCGATTGCACGGTAGACCGGGTCTCGCGGCTTGGTTCCGTCGAGACGCGAATATCGCGGCTCGTTTGATACCTTAGGCTTTCAACTGTATTCCTATACCCAAACGGACACCAGCCGATGGATATCGAAGGAGGCTCGCGCGGATAAAAGGGGGCCGCGATCGGAAGGGTGGCGCGCGTTTTCGGATACTTTGAAAACCGGCAGCTACAAAGGGAAGAGGTACGGCGCGGGAAAAAAGAGCCTGGAAGCGGGAGTCTCGGCTATCTACGATTTAGATCTTCGGTCGGTCCTTTGAAAGATGCGAGCGACGATCGAATTACCGGCGCAATTCATCCGTGAACTTCTGCGTGGCCGAGTATGTCGCGCGTGTTCCAGAGGAGCCGCCGCCGCCGCCGGTGTTTGTACACGCTCGAGCGGACGCCGTGCCGAAAACGTTACGCCGCCGATACGCCTTGTATTTCTCGATCCGACACCCTTCCTCGCGTTCTCCACGCCAACATTCCGCCTTCGCCTTTTTCTCCTCTTTCTCCTTTTTCTCCGGTTCCTCCAGTACCACGGAGACCGGCTTTTTCCGTCATTTGGCCACCATCTGGTCCGTGGGGCGGCTATCTCTCCCTCTCCCCCTCTCTTTCACCCCCTCCTTCCACCAAAGTATTTCGCGAAACGCCGCTCTCCGCCGCGACGCTTTCTCCGTCTCTTTCCACCGCGATTATTTATAGCCGTCGTATATATATTCGCCGCAAACGCGAAACAACTTCGCCGCCGAAGAAATGAAAATATTCCCGGCCGCCTTCTTTTTTATACGAGCTTCGAAATCGCGCTATAAAAGAAGGAACGGCGGAAGCGTGTGCTTTCCATACGGAATACGCGTTCTCGTTCGCTTTAACCCCCTGGAATACGCTCGCTGTATCTCCTTCTCTCTCCGTCCCCCGCCCCCCTCGATCCTGAACTTTAACACGACGCTTTCGAGGGCGTGACGAAGGCTCTATATCGAAAATCCTTCGAAATCCCCACCCGGTCTTAGCCGCGCGTTTATCATCTTTGTCTCCTTCGAGACAAGATATAGCGGTCTGGCGCGGACTTTGGCGGGGTTATGCCAGACTCCGCTGGGAGGGAACGCGATCCCGAAAGTTACGACGATTCGATGGCATAACGGTGCAACCGGTCGTGAATTAACCGCGTTTAATTGCGCAACCGCCTAATTACGCAAGATACTTTGCGTTTGCCGCTACGCGATTAACCTACCGCGGTAAAGTGAACGGGAAAGCGGAAGAATCTCGACGAAACGTGAAAACGATAACGTCCAACGCGCAATCTCTGAATTCGCGATTTCGAAAACGATCGTTCGCAGGCTACGGATAGGTTTGACGTAAACGCGTAACGTCGTCGGCTAGGATCGACCGGCGCATTTTAAAGTTGATCGATTAGGTCGTACACCTTGTGCTAGTTTCGAAAAATCACCGCGTAAAGTTGCCGCGTAGATACGCGCGCAAAGGTGCTTCGATTCGACCTGTGCCGGTAAACTCGAAGCGGCGAATGTGTCTCAAGGTCATCCGAGTACCGTATACCCTTCTTTGAAAAACACAGCGGCTTTTAAACGGCGAGAAGTTTCTTCGCAGCGTGGCAATTTCGCGGATGGTTCTATCGAAACTATCTCGGCAATTGAATCGGGCTATTATAACGCGGCGTGGGATGAAACGAGCGCGAGAGGAGAATGGGCGACGACGTTAAAGGTAAGTCTGCGAATCGAAAGAAACGTTCCTCTGCTCCTTTATCGACGTCGCTGAAAGCGAACCGGCGAGGCCGAGAAGAGCTTGCGTGGGAGAGAAACGTGACCGCTTTGATAAGGGATCGCGATAATTGTATTCTTACACGTTGCCCGATGGACCTCACAGGGAGCCATCGGTATCGTGACCGCCGGCAGGCCAATTATCCTTTCCAACCAGTCGGCCGCTTTTTTACCCCTCTCTTTACTTCCATCCGGTACCGCGCGAGAATTCGGGAAACCTCGCTGCGCTTTCCGCCACGTAATTCGCCTAATTGCAGGGGGTATAATACTCTACCGGTACGCTTCTGCCGAAAAATTAATTTTAACGACGCGTCGGGACGTACCGGAACGCGTATAATAACCCGACGTAACCTCGAAAACGAACCACGTTTCCCCGCGGATTCGTAGGGGGAAAAGGTGAGTCGAGAAACGCGTAGGTATCGGTAAAGAACGAAAGAAAAGAAGGTAAAAATAATGGAAAAACTCACCGAGCTCGATCGCTGAAGAAATCGACCTTGCTCTTCTTCTTCATGATGACCTGAGGCTGATGAAGAGGGCTGACGCTGGGCTCGCTGGTGGCCGGTGGCGAGCTGGAACCGGTGCTGGAGGAAAGCGAACCAGCCCTTCCACGACCGGATTCGATCAACTGCGCCTCGGTGGTACCGCGACCGTTGGTCGAAACGTGATTCCCGTGGCTCGGAGGCCCGGCCGAGACGGCCAACGTCGGCCTGGTGTTCTGACGATTGCGTCGTTTCTTTTTCTTCGCCTCGTTCTCGTCCTGTCGGTTACCGGTCGCGTTCCCCGCCCCCGGTGGCATCCAGTCCAGATCTTTCTTCAGGTGGCCGCGGCCGCAGCGACAGCCGCACGCCTTGAACGCGAGATCGTAACCCTTTTTCGTCCATAGGTTCTGATGGCGCTGCCGCTCGGACCAGCTTCGGGCGCGTCCGCAGCTCTTCAGGTAAGTCAGCACCGTCTGTTCCCAGGCGTCGAAGCACTCGCGATGCATGAACTGACCGACCGGGCAACTGTCGTTGTTGCACGTCACCTTCACCGTGTCGTGGAGAGTATTCAAGCGAATCAAAGTATCACCCCGTAGGCATTCACCGGTAGGCGTGCAGCAACGGGTCGTCTGGTTCTGCGTCAGCAGGTTGTTCTCCATGGTGTCGTTGATACCACCGCCACCGGCTCCTCCACCGCCGTTTTCCATCAGTACACCAGCGTGGCCGTTCGCGTGACGCCGCGGTGCCATCACTTCCTCCTCGCGGATCGGTGTTAAACCCGCCCTCACGCTGCGCCCCCTTCCGTAAAACTCGCTCACCGTGGACCACACTCCGCTGATTTTTCTCCTACCGGTAAACGACTCGGGGAAATCGTTCGAGGGATACACAGCTGCCTCGACGACGACGACGACGGCGACGACAACGACGACGACGACGCCGTTCGACCACCACCGATCGCCAAATGATTCTTCCTTGCACCACGAGCTGCTTCTTCTTCCTCTTTCCCTCTCTCTCTCTCTCTCTCTCTCTCTCTCTCTCTCTCTTCCTTTCTCCTCTCTTTCTCTCTCGCTATTTCTCTTTCTTGCGTGCTCTGGTCGGACTCTATTCTTTCATCTTCACGCAATTCCCGCGTCTCGGTTGCGTCGTCACACGCACATCCATTCAACGATTCCGACGACTTCGATGTTTCGCCAACGGGCGCGCAGTTAATCGCAGAGACGCGCAGCGGATGTATTCGGTACTGGGAGAAAAAAGGCGGGCGCCGAGGAGAATACCGCGCTGCGTCAAACGGCAATCTCCGACGAAACGCCCGGACCGAGTGTCATTCGGCGATGTTCCTTCGTTTCTCCAGGCGGGAAACGCGAGGGAGGGAAAAGAGGAAATAATAATACGACACTGGGAGCAGGACCGCGAGAAGCTCGGTGTACCGGTACGAACAACGTGACCGTGACTCGCTTTCAAAGGGATCCTCTGTTCTCTTCTCTCTTTTGGTAGTGGCGTCGGTCGGTGTGTTTTGTGTACCAAAGTCAAGGTCAACGTGGTTCCGCGACGCCACGTCGCGGTAGTTTCGGTAAAGTCTCTGGACGACGGTTCTCGTTTCCTCGGGCGACACGAGTCTGTTGTTGGCGCACGGAAATGCGCGATATAACGAACCAAGTACGATCGGGTAAGCGCGAGGAGGATGGTCGGACCGGCACGGAGGAAGAAACGCGTTGTCGGGCCGCTGCGGTTCGTCGAATGTCAGGGTCACCGGCGCAGAGCGCGCGCAGCGTGGAACGCAATTTTCGATCCAAGTGTCCCGTCACGCGTTCCCCGCGGTTCGCTCGTGCACACGACTCAAACGAAAGAACAGAGGACGAGCAGCACGCGGACGAGCGCGACGACGATGAGGATCCAAGCCATACGCACACCGAGGCTCCGCTTCCTTCTCTTTTCTTTTTCTCTCGTGCCACACGGAGAGTCCACGAGGAAAAACACTTGCTCGCACGTAGGGTGCACCAGTCACTGAGCGCCGGCGACGACAGCGTGCCGGCTGCCGCGGCTCGGCGCGCGGGCGAGCGCGAAAGTGAGGCCCCATTGGGTGAAAGCGAAAGCAGCATGGTGGGGGTCACGGCTAGCGCGCCAATCGATGCGCGCCGTTGTCGTCCCTCCGACGGGCGCACGCTACCTCTCTATGTTTCCTTCCTTCTCTCGCCGCTGCCTCGCTGCTGCCTCTCTCCTCCTCGCACTCGCGCCCGCCGCTGCATACACGAGCGCGCGTTTTACTTTTCGAAGCCGGCGAGCAGGCCTGCGAATAATCCTCGATACGCGCACACGCGTACCTACGCTCTGCTCTACGTGTCTCCGATACACCACACACGTTCCACCTATCTCTCCGACTTACCCAGAAATTCTAACGAGATAATGCTCTCTAAATTGAAAATTCGCCTCCGCCGGATCCGAATCTCGCGTCGCGAAGGGATAGCGAGTTCNACCCAGAAATTCTAACGAGATAATGCTCTCTAAATTGAAAATTCGCCTCCGCCGGATCCGAATCTCGCGTCGCGAAGGGATAGCGAGTTCTACGTATAGTCGAGCCAAGGTAGCCGTAGTCACGGCGAAATCACGCGGTCAAAAATGGCGTTCGTGGATCAGAGTGTACGGGAACGGTGCCGAATTCCAACCTCTTTTACGCATCCGACCGACCCGATCTCGGTTACCTTTCGTCGCGTACGAAATTCCTTCGAGTATTCCAACGCGTTCCGCGCGGTATGTCGTTGAAAGTTTTCGCGAGTTTCTCTATCTCTTTGTCGCGCTAGTAGTCCGCGTCGTAGCAGTACGTGCTCGATTCCACGTATGTACATTCTAATTAGCAACGGCTCGAGACGCTAAGACCGGTGTCTCTGGATGATAAGCCGATGTGCTTGGCGCGTATACCGGTAGACGCAATGATATGCCAGTGTTTCTACAAATTTTTCGGTCAACCGTGGAACGCGTTGGAAAAAAGACCGTGTACGAGGATTTTCTTCGAACCGTTATACGTCGCGTGTTCTCGCGGTCAGTAAATACGCCGGTCCGGTGACAGTGTGTACAGCCACGCTTGCTACAGTCTGTTTTTCCCGAATGTAACTTCTGTCGTGTGTACTTTTGCTTCGAGGGATCACCGGTATGAAACACGACGGCTCTATATGTCTCACGAGGTGTAAATATTTACGCCGCTGGCCCTTGGGTATATTACGACGAAATTCTAGAAAGAACCGACGCCGTTCTTTTTGCGTCGCGAGTCTCTGACCCGCGTGCTATACGCTCCTCGTGTTTTCGCAACGCAGTGCGGTGTTTCGACCGTGTTCGACGTGAATTTCGACCGTACATCCAGCGTTACGTCGTTTACGCGTGCTCGTCCGTTCGTTCCCGGGAACGATAAGCGAACGACCGTCTCATCCGTAATACGTCGCACGGTTTGAGGTTAATTTCGCCATCTTTAAATTTAACCAAGGTCGCGGTCATTCCGATCCCGCGACGTATCTGATTTTTATTTTCGTTTCCAGCATCGTATCCCGAGTGGCAGTCATCTAGACCGTTCGAGAAACATCCAGCCACTCGAGGAAATTTCTCGTGGAATCGAAGCACTATTCCGGACGTCGATGACGCGAATACGTGCCTGGAAGCTGATATTTTTTCCTGCCATTTCGGAGGCCCCCGAAGCTACGCTGATTACGCGTAACGAGAGAAATCGCTTTGAGGTTAGTAACGAACGACGAGAGCACGTCGAAGCCGTCTCTCGCGAAAACAACGTTATGTTTACTTCGTTCCATTCGCGATCTAAAAATATCGTGAATGCGTTTATTGATAAATAAATCCAAACCCCCGTATCCGTTTCGTTGCTCGCGATTCACTTCGCTGCTCTCTCTCTCTCTCTCTCTCTCTCTCTCTCTCCCTCTCCCTCTCCCTCTCTTTCTCTTCCCCTTTCGCACCGGTTATCGAAATTCTTGACAAGCGAATTGCACAAACAACGCGCAGATATATAACGGGCAAGTGTGCTGCGCTTGCCTCTCTTATCGCGTGCGCTCCGCTTATCTCCGGCGAAGGTCATTAATGGCAGAGATTTCTGTCGGCGGTGCGCGAAATAAGGAATCATTGGTACGAAAATAAACGGTAGGAGAAGCTCGGCGCGGAACGCATGGCACGGCATGGTTCCTCGCGTGGTTACCCAACTTTCTGCCCATCCCCGTTTATCGACGGCGTCGCAGCCTCCTACAAAAAAGTATATTGGTCACAGGCGAGAAATAAAAAGACGAGATAGAAGGAGGAGAGGCACGGTTATCGGGAATGCCAACGGCTGCGAATTTTTATCACCCCGTGCACGTGTTTGCGTGTGCACGCATATTGCGACCGATTATCGACACCTACGCAGCGGCACACACGCACGCTCGCATCGGCGATACACGTATACCTTGTAAGATCGCGGTCTCGGACGACGATAGCCGGCGGTATCGATATTAAATATTACCTCGCATCGGGAAAGCGTGACCCCGATCTCTCATCGTCCGATCGATCCGAGGGATATCATCGGTTCTTGCGAGGTTGCCCGTAATTTTTCGACCATTCCCACGGGCATCGCGACCTCACGGCCAGAGAGGAACACATCCGCCATCGGGAACGCAATAACAAAGAGTCGATTTTGCCCGGCTGTCAGCTCGCGTGTGCTCGTGCGAGCGAAAAGCACGCGGCGGCGAGCTGGCTCCTGGGACACCGGCGAAACGAGATACGTATTAGATTACGTTGCATAATTTTATCGGCGATCGTAAAGCTGTTACGAAACGTGAGACTCCCAATTCTCTAACGACGCGAGCCATAAATAACGCGCGTTGATCAAAATAACGTCAAACCATCTTTAATTCCAGCCCCGCGCTACCGCGATACGCGCGCGCGCCGAGCCTCTGCTATTTATTTTTTATCCCGCCCGGCTCGGCCAGCAATTTAGAGCGTAAAAAGCGCAACGCGATTCCTTTGATAAATCACCGATCACCTACGCGAAGATATACACGCGCGTGGGCTTTTAAAATGGCCGCGAAAACACGCCGGCTCGACCGGCCGAGGTAAACATCGGCGTAGGTAGAAAAAATCGCGCAGCTCTTTCCGGCTTGGCTTTTTGTTTAAACGTTCCGTAGGCGTGCCCGGAGAAGATGGACCGATACGTAACCGCTTCTCGCGTGACGAGACGAATAAAACGTAACGCGAAAACGACGGACAGTACGAGGCGGCGTGGTCATTGGCGCGAGATCGAATTCGTATCGTTCGTGACAATGAATCCCCGCTGTTTGTATGGAATCCGTGTAAATATTGTAGCACTCGGCTAAGAGGCATAGAATAACGGGGAATCCAGGTCACTCGGTGTGGTTGAATTTCGCCGTGGGTTTGCGCAAACGGTATAGGGTGAACGGTTGGGGGGACAGGGGTGCCACCCCGGTAACACGAGGTCGAGGCATCCGAAAAAGGATAATCCAGCATCCTCGAGAGGACCCCGCATGAAAAAGTTGTTTTGATCGTTTCGGGTTTCTAGGACGGTGACCGTGAATAAGGCTTTAGCTGGTATATACCACTGGGGGGACGGGGGGGTCGAGGATGCAGGGAGAACCAGATGTCACTGAAAGGAACACGGCCTATCCCGTTTCGTTCGCGCGTTCGAGAAGTGCTGGGGTGCGCGATTAAAAAATCCCGACCGGTCGAAGGGGGTAGAAGCGGAAACCGAGCCAAGGCAGAGACAATTGGACGGAAGAAAAATATCTTTTGTTCGAAAACCAACCAGCCCCCCTCTCCATTGTGTCGCCCTTCTTTCTTCCGAGAAAGGAGCAAGGAAGATTAATAATTTCCTGGACGACTCGGCGCGACTTCCTTGACTAGCTTAAAGTCGCCGTGTCGACATCTGTTACTCGTCGAACCAGAGAGAGAGTGAGAGAGAGAGAGAGAGAGAGAGAGAGAGAGAGAAATAAAAGCGCGAGCAGGGAAAAAAAGAAAAAGTAGAGAGGAAGGAGTACGCGCGGCGAATGGGAGAGCGCGAGAGCGCGAGCGAGGGCGAGAGGGTGATCGGGGTGGCGCGAGGAAAGATTCAAAGTGCCGGTGCAGTTTGGTGCGGCGGTAGGTGAAACGGGCGGAGGTGGCGGGTGTTGGTCGGTGGATGGGGTTTTGAAGGTTGGGGGCACCAGGTTGACCGTGGGGTGCTGGAAAGCGGGGGTGTAGGTCTAGGTTCAGGGGCGGCATTGCCCGGGTGGGCGTGCACTTTCGGTTTCAGGCTGCGCATGCTCGTTGCACTCTCGTTCTCTCCCTCTGCAGTCGGGGCTGTATTCGCTCGTAAAGTTTCTAGCCACGTAAAATTCGCTACCACCACCGCGTCGCGGCGTCGTTGTGTTGCCGCACGAGCGGCGAGCGACCAGCGCCTCCCTCTCTCCTCGCGATCGAAAATTACACAGCCTCGATCCTCCACGAACAAGTTCGAACTAGCCACGCACCCTTTCCTATATTTCCGCCCTCGAATTCCTCCGGTTCACCCCGTTTCTCGGACTTGTTACGCACACCCTTCGCTTCCACCCTGTGCCGCTCGTTCCGAGAGTAAACGCGCCCCTTTAGGATTCGCGAAACCGTACAGATTCGCCTAGCTGCGCGACTCTTGGCGGAATAAAATTCTTCCACGACGCGTTTCTTTCGCTACTTCTCCGACTCTGCCTCTCTCTCTCTCTCTCTCTCTCTCTCTCGATGTCGGTATTATATCACGGTCGTGGAAAGATCGGTAGATGGTTGGATCAGCGGGTGTTGGACACCTGAACCAAGTCGGATTACGTAATGTATTAAAAGGGATCGCGGTAGTCGATAGGCTACGCGCGGTTTGCGCGATTTTTCCATGAGTAACTCGAACGATAGGAAACTAAGGCTGGCGGTTGGTTTCTCTGGCAGATCAACCACGCCCTGCGCGAACAAACGCAGCCGGAGAATAAGCGGGCCGGTTCTCGTTTGGTTCTTCAAATATCCTGGAATTACGGGCTGCTAATTAATTTCGTTTCATAATCCGCATTGTCCCGTACGAGCAATTAGTCTCCCGTTAATAGACGGTTACAAATGTTCCGCGAGGCTTTGTTTCCAGGGTGTGCCGAGAAAATTGCGTTCCACCCGCGGAGATGCGATTTTCGCGCCGCACCGCGACGCCGAGAATTTCGCGCGGTTCGTAACCTCGTTGGCCACCGAATCGCGCGCGTTCAACCGACGACCGAGGTAAAGGATGGATGGAACAGAGAGAAAAACGCGTTGTTTATGATTTATGAAATCGGCGCGTAAAGAGAACAAGGACCGTATACCTGATGCCATTGTCGCTTCGAGACGCGAAACCTTTTCACGACGCATTCAATTTCTGTTAAACGCGATTCACAATGGCCTGGTAAAAGCTGCTATTACGCAATCTTGCTCGTCCCGACGCCGCGGCTCTCCCTGCGCCTCTCGATTTTTGCGATTACCGCGAGCCGCGCGAGCCTGGAATGATAATGAAGTTAGCACAGGATTTATCTCGCCACTCGGTTTCATCGCGAAACCCGCGGTCTATGTACGCGTGGCGAAATTAAACTCGCGGAGAGATGGTCGCGGAATCGATGCCGGTAGATTTTTCGAGCGATACTTCTGCCGGCAGAGAAGGAGGAACAACAATGGTCGAAATCCAGTTTAGCGATTTTTTCGCGAAATTCAATTGCGCGGGCAGTCGTGAAACTGGAAACGAGTACGGTGCAATGAACGGAAATTGATATATTCCTCGAGCGTGTAGCGGAAACAGGTTTAATTAACAGGCTTCGATAAACGAGCTGTTCCTGTTAATAGGCTATGTTATACGATCATCGACCGATGAAAATCGGGAGCAGTAGGCACGTAATCAAACGCCAGGATCGCAGGAGATCTCGTTCTCGTTGATAACGCGGCGGAGAGACGCTGGAAGGGAAATAAAAGGAGCGAGCTGGGGAGGTGGAAGCCGAGCGTAAAATAGGCTAACGAGATATCTGCGATGTTTTCGGAGCTCGCGATTTGTTCGCGGTAGACTCGGCTTATTTCCGTCGCTAGGCAAAGAGCTATTCATAGCGTACCGACATGCAATTGCATAAAGCTAGTGGATACGTTGACCCTAAGTGTTACGTAACTCGCGTCTAGTGCCAGCTATCAGCGGAACGATAACACAGCCGGCTCGATACGCCGCGGCAGCGTGTGTGCCGTCGCACATCTACCACGCCATTTCTCCCTAGATCCTCCTATTATTCGCAATCTAGCCGTACCTTATCTTTCGCTAACGTCCATCGACTTTCCAAACAAGCCTTCCATTCGTCTGCCGTTACCGAACAAGTCTCTCCTTTCCGCGCGTACGTGGCAACGTTACCGTGAACCACACGCGTCTTCCGAGAGGATATCGATACTCGCGATGGTAATAAGGGATCGTCTTGGACGAAACGGATCCCCTCGCGAATCCGCGCGACGATGGGAAAACGCGGCGCCGAACGGGCGACCCGACGCGAGTCGATGCGGGCCGCGCGATAACGGATCGAAATACGCCGACACGTATTTATCAACTATGACAAAACTTTCGCGAGAAGTAATCATCGCGTAAAGATAGAGGTGAAACCGAGCCGCTCTGGTCTGGAAGATGTCTCGCGACACCTCGGTAATTACACTGGGATTGTGGCGCTAGGACGACGGAACGCGTTGGTAGAGAGGATGGCAAAGTTGGCCTGGAGCGAAATGGCAGGAAGGACGGAGCTTAGAGGAAAGTTGGCGACAAAGCCGGCGACGGTTGGACGGCTTCGGTACGCTCGCCAAGATCGAAACTGGGTTACGTAGGTACGGTGCACGGCTGCCTCGAAATAAGCGAGCAGAGTTGCCCGCTCGACGATCGCTCGACAAAGCCACGGTCAACCCCGCTTCTCTACGTGCACGCGTTTTATTTGAAAACTGGTCGGACGAAAAGATACGTGTCCAATCTGGATCCTTTTGCGCGCATCTGCAGGCTCACGCGTCGCCGCTATTCAACCGGCTGAACCGGGATGTATCTCTGACCGCGAGCCTCCTTTCAGGGATTAAATCTCTTCGGGATAAAATCCGATTCAAACGGGACGACTCACTCGGACCGGTTCGCCTGCACGTTTCTAAGGGTCCGTGCGCGCTTTCGAGCTTCGCGCGTTTCGAAATCGAGCAAGGGAGACGCGTGCCCTCGTTAAAAATTCACGATGCACCGCCGGTCGAGACAAGAGCAAATCAAATTTCGCTCCCTCTCCGTCTCCCTCCTTTGTTCCGATCCGACTCGCTACGTTTCATTCTCAAAAATTCCCTCCTCTCCCCTCTTCGGCCGGTGTCGCGTAACAAACGCGCAATTGTAAACGAGTTTTATTCGCGGACAAAAGCGATTAACCCCGGTTCTCGAATTTTTGCAAATTTCCTAGCGTCGAGGCAGCGGACCGCGACCCCCTGACTCTTCGTGTCCGAGGTAAATTTGGCAAACGAAGGGCTCGCGTAACGGTAACGAGACAGGGCCGGAAAAGGGAGGGATCGAAAACGAACGAGGCGCGGATGCGTGTAGCCGGGAATCTCGTTTACGACCGCGTCCAGAGGATCCAGCGGGTTTTTTCCCAGTTTTCGCGCGGAATCGCGTCTTTCCGTCGTTTATCGAATCCATTCGCGTGCACGTGCGCACCGGCAGCTATAACCGCCGCGTGTACACGCTAATTGCACAACGGTGATTCACGGCACACATTTGTTTCGCCAGTCCAAAGAAAACGGTCGCCTTAATTGCCAAGCGAACGGATTTATGCTAACGTTCGTGCACCTTGCCTCGCCGCGTAAATTTAATTACGCTCATATCCAGACACCGTGAGCGAGGGTAATTAAAATATTCGGTCGTAACGCGCGGTCGCTTCTTTGGAAACGAGCGTCTTACGCGGTCAGAAAAACCCGACGCGCCGCTACCCTTCTCTCCTCTCCTCTCCTCTCCGCCTCGCGCCACGTCGCGGCGCTGCAAGGCGCTGCACAGAGCGGAGAGGAGTTTTCTAGAAAATTCGCCAGACCTACTTTGCCGGAGGATTACGTATCTTATCGATTTCTAGGATCTACCGGTACACTCTAATTTCCAGCGTCAAACAGATAAGTCTAGTGTCAACTTACCGGGCCCGTCTCGATAAAACTTGGTCAAAGGGCTGCAATTACCGGGCGAAACGCCGCGCCGCGGCGCGGCTCGATTCGACGTCGCGATCTCCGCGAAATCCGAAAACGTGATCTGCCATCTTATCTACCGGCACGATGATTTACGATACCCTCGCACATACAATTCGACCGATAACCGGCTAGCTCGAGCACGAGCTTTCCGTGTCGGCACAGAGAGAAAGAGAGAGAGAGAGAGAGAGAGAGAGCGGAGCGAGCCAAGTGTCGGCCGATCACCGATAACGTCGGCCATCAAAGTGCTTTCTAAGATCTCTCCGTGGGGTCAGAAGTGGGGCCAGCGAAGAGGATTTACGACGCTTATTATTGACAGAGCTATTCGACCGCGGCGGAACAAAGTTTGCCGATTCTCGCTCGAACCGACGAATTCTCCCGGAGCGGCGGTGTCGCGACGATCGGACCGAAGACCGAGTGTTACGTTCGCGTCACCCTGTGTATCTCGAGTAACGGGCAGTCTCGGGAAGAGGAAGAGAGTTATCGCAGGATTGCACGGAGCTTCTTGCCGGCCGTCTCTCGATTCGACCGGGTCGACGTTCCGGGAACGTTGGTTACAGCGAACCGGCATTACGCGAAAACGTTTTCTCGAGTAGTTTCCAGGCTTACGTAAGCCACGTGTTCGCCGGGACTGATAGACCTCGTTCGCGTAAACCGTTCGCCGTGCGAACGAGAAGGTACCATTAAGCCCTAATTAACGTGTCAGACTGGATGGCGGAGAGTTCTGCGAACAGAAACCGCGTGGCGCGGAGCCGAGTGGAGCCGAGCCGAGTCGAG
>NIJG01000193.1:3796406-3806574 GCA_002201625.1 Euglossa dilemma
GCGGCTACCGCCGAAAGGTGCAGCGGCGCGTGCAGCCGAGCGTGTTCGAGAGAGTGTACTCTGCCCGTGTAAATTAACTGCCGATACAATGGCCGGCAGACGTACTCCACGCTCGTTCTTTCCGCCTTTTTGTTTTCCGTTTAATCGAACGGTGCTCGCGGGGATTATCCGTTCGCGTGATCGGGAGACGGCAAACATGCAAATTCGGGGATTCGCGTTCGATCGGAAGCGAAGGGGTTAAAAGTGCATCGATGTTGGCGAGATCCGGCGGAAAGCATCGGGATTTCACGGTCCGATTGTTCGGCAAACGCCGAAACAACGGACCCGGCTCCGATGGTTTATCGATGTTATTGCACGCGAGGACGCAGCGATGGCGGCGCGTGCTCGACGCGGGCTCGACAACGACGGGGGTTGCCGCTGCTTCTCGAAGCTTCGTGAAACTTATCTTTGCCACACGTTGAGAACAGACGATTTCTCCACGATGAAATTTTCCGCAATTCCGCTTATCCAAGGGGCGATCACTGGTTGAATGGAACTTAATCACTCGGATCGTTCCATTAGCCGCGAATCGCTAGATCCGGCAGGTTGTATCGCGACCGCGTAATTGGTAGTTTACGCGGTTACAAAGCAAACAAAAGGGGCTGGACGCGGGGGGGAATGGGAAAAAGGAAATCGCGGTTGCGTATGGTGGTTGAACATGCGAGGAATACCGCGAGCGTAAAAACGGGACGCGTAACCGGGAGAAAAAAGAACGGGGGGCAGAAAGGAGAGGCGGAGAGAAAGAAAAAAAGGAAAAGAAGGGTCCGGAGAGCTTTATTAAAACGTCGGAGACCGAGGAGACGCCGCGGAGGAGCGAGCCAGGCGGAGGGAAGAGAACGAGTGGAAGTCGAACGCGCATGGGGAAATCGGAATAAAAAGGAAGCGGAAAAAAAGAAAGGCGTAAACGCGTTAGGACGAAGCTGTGGGAACGCTCGATACGAGAGAGACGTTACTGCGCAGTTGGTCGATTCTCCTCGCAGAAGTCGAAATCACAGTTTACGCGACGAACGTTACTCGTCATCCCTCGTTTGCAAACGGAATTTTATCCCATGGACGACGACGCGTGCATCGGTGACGGTCTCACATCCACCGTACCACCAACCGCGCGTACTTGCTGTCGCGACACCGAACCTCGCGCGAGTCACAAAGCCGAACGAACGAACGAACGAACGTACGAAGGAACGTTGGCGACCGCTGGTTTCACAGGGTACTACCGTGCGACATACGGGATTTTCGCGAGAGAATCGCGAGCGCGGAAAAGTGGCGTGACCAGGCGTCGCGGGTGCCGAGTAGCTGAGCGAATCGCAGATGGCTGCCGGAGACCCACTGGCCCAGTTCCGCCCAGTTCGCTTCATCCCCTTGCATCGCTGCACCCTGCTGCATCTTGCGTGACGTCATTGCCCACCCTCGACCCTCCGTGACTGCAGAGGCTACCCCTTCTGCAGTGCTACCACCTCCACCCTCCATCCCTCTCGCCTCTCCCTCCGCTGCTCGAGTCTACTCGGCTCCATTCGGTTCCGCCGCGCCCCTCTCTCCTCCTCTCTCCTCTCGCCTCTCCGTTTTCCATCCGTCCGCGCGAGAAAACTGCACTCCTGCCGATCGATCGTGGTCGCGCGACCGACATAATCCGCCGTTCGAATTTTCTTATCCTCCGCGTCGCCTCCGCGTCGCCTCTCCGTGTCGCCTCTCTGTCGCCTCGCCGATTTTCTCCCCGCGACTTATCGCGAGAACGCGGAACGTTCGAGAGAGCGCCGCGATGACCTCATCCCGATGCACGGCGCGGCTCGTACCAGTGCAACTGCATCCGATTACGAACAGCTGGCGTGGAAACGAAGTTTCGAGCGGCGATAAGGCGCGCGCGCGCGGTGATAAGAGCCGCGACGGAGGTACGCCGAGGCGTCGCGCGGCGGCGCCACCTGACGGCAGGCGTCGGTTGGAAAATCGAGGCGACGGCTGGCCCGATTTCACGGTGCCGTGGATCGAACCTTTCCGCAGGGGTCGAGTCAGCTCGTTTTAATAAAATGTAGATCATCGGGCCGCTCATTGTGATTTAAGTCGCTTCCCTGAGGGAAATTATACCGTCAACGATATTTCAAGCGCACGACCTTTCCGCCATCGTTATTTATACGTTCCCTAGTCAGCCACTTGGGACCGGCCCGGTTCCTCCCACGGTAACTCAAACAGCGTCCCGATCGGCCTCCCTCCAAAACCGTTTCCCCATTAACTGCACGCCCGTGATTCCCACACGGTGAGCCACTCGCGAACCGGGAAAACGCGCTTTCCGTATCGTCGTCGCGACGCCGCGAGAACGCCCGTTCTTTCGCTGCGCTCGCACAGCCGAGCGGAATACGCCGAGGGGAAGGAGCGAGAGGAGAGAGGAGAGCCGAGGGACGCGTTACGCCGACGTTGGCTCCTAATGAAACTGGCAGGCCGTGAGCGCGATATAGAGAGGCGAGTTTTGCGTGCAAGGGAGGTGATTTACGATGGGACGCGTGTGTTTTAAGCTGGTTGCATACGGGAGAGCGGAATGTGCGCTTTTTATGGCCGGAAAAGAATGGGCCAAGTATAAAGGCATCGCGCAAAACCCATTGAAATTCAGCGGGCCTTTATGCGTGCACGCCACTGGTCGGTCCGTGGACTAGCTGCTTGCCTGCTACCGGTTCCTCGTACCACACGGCCCTTTCGTGGGACTATCGGGGCCCATTGCGCATCACCGTAACACGGTCCAACAGGGGAAACCGGTACGCGACCGGCAGATATACACGCGTGTGCACCGGTGCAAGCATGTGGACAGGTCGAAGTGCAGCCCCCGGCTGCACCGAGGCCTCTCCACTGTGAATACCACCGGCAACCCATTCCCAGGATGCCTCCTTCGATCCTTCGATTTCAACTTTCGCCTCCCTCCAGCTGCCATTCCGTCACTCCTCGCTAACGGGCTTGCCATATTTTACCGACCAATTGTCCTACCACCGACTCGCCTTCGGGGACCCCGATCTCTCCGTCGCGATAACGCTCGCCGTGAAAAATGTAAACCGCGGAACGGTAATCCGCGCGAATGGCGCGTAATAACGCGGGGAATCGGTGCTCCGCGGATGAAAGACCGATCTTCAACAGGGGATAGCGTCGCTTGCACCGTTCCTACCACCGGGAAAGTTATGGCCGGGCGCCGGTGCAGCGTGTGTCACGGAGTTACTGTATTTTATAGCCATGAATGGCTAAGCTCCTTTCACCGGAGAGGGATGCATCGTGTCTATCTTTATTCCACGGGCCCCGGTCGTAAAGGGGCGGTGCGATTTCGCCGGCTCGAAATTTAGGCCAACAAGGTCGAGGGTACACATCTGTGGCTCTCGACTACTCGCTTGGATTATAGAGGGTGATACTTGTCTCGCCGAGTTTCTCCAGCTTCTTCTCTCTTTATCCGATCGGCAAATATCTATCGCGAACATCTACGATCGCCGGTCCTTCGCGCAAGGGTAACAAATATTTTAAAAGACGAGTCGACTCGACGATAGAAAACGACGCGGATCGGCGAATGCAGCAGGCACCCTTGCAAGCTGACCCACATAGTAGCCGCAGATGCGTGTCCCCCGGACGCAGGGTAGCCTAATTTGAATTTTAAAGGCTGCATCGGATCGAGTCGTCCGCGTTTCGCTCGCGATTCGCGAAGGGTTACGCCTCGGCGAGCCAGTTGCCGCGGGAATTACGAGTTTAACGTAACAGCGAGAACGAGCGGAGCGCCGAGAGTGGCTCCCTCGCTCTGGAATGCGAGGAAAAAAGCCGTCCCGAGAGGCCGGGGCTTCTTACTTATAGTCCCGTCGATCGGGAATTTCATCCGTCGTTACTTACGATCGCGCGCGATCGTTTCGACGTCGGCGCCTTCCTCTTCTTCTCTTTTTTCCCTTCCGTCTCTCCAAATTCCCTTCTTTCCCTCGTTCCACGAAGGTACGCGAGCCAAGAGAAACCTCGCCGCGGCCGAACAAAGAACCGACATAAATAATCCCGAGTTTCCAGCGGACGTACTAATAATTAGATTCCAAGGACCGCCTATTTTGGCCGGGAGTTACGCTAGAAAAAGAATCTTCGGCCGCGTTTCGGAGTCGCCGCTCGCCCTTCCGACTCGTTCCGCTTCTCCGGTCTTGTCCTCTTCGCCCTCTCCTCCTCGCGACCCACTTTCCTTCCACCATCCTTCTCCCCTCTCGTCTCTCCTCGGTGTCCTCCTCCGTTTCCTCCGCCCGTTTCCTCTCCGGGTGACTCCCTGCTCCGCTGCTGGCAAACTTTGTAGCAGCAGCGGCAAACAAAGAGACGAACTCTCTGCCGCACCCCTGCAAGCGCGCGCTCTAGCATATTTATGGGCGAAAACGGTGGTACGCTTATAGCGGCGAAAGCGAACAGGGAGAGCCCCGGCGACCGCAAATGGGGCACGAGAAGTGCCGTGAAGAAGTATACGATAAACGTCCTGTCCTGCTCTCGGTCGTCCGCACAATTGGCCACCGGTCACCGAAACCAGCAACGGTATATGGCCGGTGGATCTCCGCCGGCCCGAGGATTGCCTCGATTTTACGACGCTCACCTGTCCCTCGTTTTTACGAGGCTGAAAAATTCGCGAACTCGAGACGAATCGCGTTCTCCTCGCTCCAGAAAAAGGAACAGGAGAAAGAGGAGATAAAGGAAAGAGGAGAAACGCGCCCTTTGTCGTTCTGGCAACTTTCCCAAGGACGAGAGAAAGAGAGAGACGGAGAGAGAGAAAGAGAAAGAGAGAGAGCTGGTGGAATTCCTCGTGATCGAGTTTCCAGCGTCGGGGAAGAGGAGCCATGGAAAGGGGAGAGGGCGAGAGAGGTGGGTCGGACGATTTAATTCCGCGCGCAACTATCGGTATTTTTAACTGCGTATTTCTCAATAGACAGCGGCATCGGAGGGCCGTACAAAACGCTATAGAACGACCTTTGCGGTACTCCATTGAACGAGGAAGAAATAAAGTGGAGGAACTCGAGAACTGCTCCACTTGTGCACAATAGGGCGCAGGTAGGCCGAATCCTATCCCTCGGACGGTGTCTCCCTCCGTGCAGAAACCTCTCTTTCTTTCTTCCTCCTCCTGGGCCAGTTATAAAAAGATGCGCTCGTAAAAATTCTTACGGCATAATGGGAATAGCGAGGCCCGGCAGGGACCGCTACCGGTGTTCCGGTTGCGGTGCAGGACGCGATCCTCGTAAATCCAACGTGCGAACAGTGCCACAATGCGCGTTAAATCATCCCCGATCGTTTCTAAAACGGGCCCCTGAATTATTGCCCCGACACTCGGCCGAAACGCGGCCCGTTTTCCACAGTCGGATCGCGGGAATCCGCTAGGCTCTCCGGAAAATTCCGATTCGCCGGAACGTCCGAGTAGTCGTCGCTCGATTCCCTCTCGAGGAGACGACGACGACGACGACGCCCGCGTAGCAACGAGGCGGCTCCCGAAAGGACGCTCCGTAACGGACGCGCGGAGAATAAAACGGCCATAGATAAACCGAATGGCGGATTAAACGGGACGTCTCTCGTAGCCCGTATTGATTTTCCCTTCTCCGACACGAGTCAGCCGGGTGTAATAAAGGGCCATTAAAATCGCCGATTCTTCGCCCGCTCGTCCCTTCGTCGTCCCTTCGCCTCGCGATCTCGCCGCGCGGATCTACGCGAGTCGCGTGTCGTTATCGCGACGGAAAAACTTTCGCGCGGCAGATATATATATATCGGCGGCGGGAGAGGAAGCGACACGCGCGAGGAATATCGGGAAACCGATCGGGAACGGAGTTGCACTCGAGCCGGAAATTTCTTTCGTCTGCCAGCCGAGGTATCGGAGAATAGGCGGGGGTGGTGGAAGGGCGAAAATATGAAAGGTGCCGGGAAAGCCGGGAGAAACGACATCCGAGGAGGACGAAAGTGATTTAGCCATAAACATACGTGACACTCGGCGCGAGGGGCGGAGACGCGAGGCCGGGGGCTGAGTTACGCGGCACGTCTGCTCGCCGGGGGTGGCACGCGATATTTCGTCGTTGGAACTCACCGGGGCCACATTTCTCTTGATTTAGCGAAACAATCCGAGCATCTGAATTTCAAATATCGCGTCTACGGCTCTCTCATCCGTCTAGATCCTCCTCCGGATGACCCGCGACAGACTGCGCGAGACGCTCACGAATTAGTTCGCGCAACAATTCCCCCCTCCCATTTATTCGCCCTCCCCGCGTGGAATCGGCCAATTTCCACCGGGGAACATCTTTCTCGCGAGATCTCCTCTTCGACGCCCTCCCTCTGCGTCGTTCTCTCTCGAGCTTCCCGAGGATTTTTACGCTCATCTCGCGGCTGATGATCTTAGACGACGCGATTCACCGAATGATCGAGGGTGAAAAGCGAGTAGCTACACTCGCGGCACGGTCGCCGTAATTCCCACCCTCGTCTACGCGTCGTCGAAGCGTTAACGCGAGTCTCATCGACTCGAGTGTAATTTCGTTTAAACGTCTCGCCACCGCGACCTCTTTACTCTCTCTCTCTCTCTCTCTCTCGCGATGGATATTCGTAGAAGAAACGAGAGTAGAAAGGCGAGGAGAGAGAGGAAGGCGCGTGCGGGTTATCCGCGATGTTTGATCGGTGGCCATCGAGATTTCGACCGGGTGGTATATTCGAACTCGCAGGGGGTTTACGAGCGGTTCCCGCTTACACGTGCTTTTTCCAGCTGTCCGGCGATTTGTCGAGCGAATCGTCGCGTCCCGAAGAGCTGTCCCGATTAAGGGCAGATTCGTAATATCGTGGATCGCGGCGTGAGGGATCGCGGCCCATTGAGCAGCCGCCTTCCGTGAAAATAATGATCCAACGCCCCCGGGGTCCTTTCGAGGACCGTTCGTCGTCCCATAATTCCCGTACCCTCGATATCTCGGACTCTATCTTGGTCGATCGGCTTGCCCGAGGGGCCTCTAACGCGCATCTCGAAAACACTTTGCCACCCCGCTCGCCGCTTTCCTTTTAATTAATTCGAACGGCAGCGCGGCGCTGCTGCGACGCTGTAGCGGCGACGCCGTAGCCGCGGCGGTCGTGTCGACGCAAAAATTAACACCACCCGTTCGAACGTTTTCTTCTCGAGGCTGGAAAAGTCACCCTGTTCGGATGACGTCGCGGCGACGACGGAGGAGAAGGAGAAAGACGAAACCAGGGATTTAAAATTCCACGGAGCGCGTGCAGCGTGGAACAGGCGCGGAGAGAAGACCGCACGCGCAGTTCCTGGTCGGCCGTGGAGAATCCAAGGTCGCGATAATTTGCAAGGGAGAGGCAGCGTCGCGGTGCGTGTTATGCGCGAGCGGCAGCTGGGAGGCAGAGCCAGTTAGCCGGACTATGCGGGGCCCAAGGTCTCTCGCAGCTAAGGGCCCCTATTACGTATTAAGCCTCTCTCACACGCACGCGTACACGCGCCTGCACCGCGATTTACATTCGTCCCTGCCGGATAAAAAGGGAAGACGCGTTCCGCTCGACCTTCCCGCGCGGATTCGCACACGTGCGCGTATGTGGGTCAAGCCGTGCGGCGGAAACTAGTCCGCTTCTTTCCGAGCCGGAATCGAAGGCGTAGAACAGGTCGTTTCGTTCCTTTTTTTTCTCCTTTTTTTTCCCTATCCCTCGTTCTCCGGCGGCCTTGGTCGTTTCTCGTTTTTGGCTGGCGAAGCGGCGCGGAGCGGAGCGGAGAGGGCAGCAGGCGCCGCACGAATTCGCCGCACCAGCACGTGTTCCTGTCTCTCTTTTTGCTCTACGCCTGGCGATTCCGCCGAATAATCCTTCTTCCTTCTCTATCGCCGAAGCGTTCGAGATCTCTACGTCGAACGATTCGGTCGAGCTGCCGTTCGCTGAAACTCGCGCCACGCGTGCAACTCGTAATTTCGCTCGCGTTTCACCCGACCGGAACAACCGTTAACCTCTTCTCCCGCAACATCCAGTCACGTTTACGCGAATTACGAGTGGAAACGGCGACAAAGTCGATACGCTCGGTCCATCATGGTCGTGGAATATCGTAGAAACCGCCGTTGCGGCTTCGCGGGATCCTTGCCGTTTCCCACAGAGCAGCCGTTTTCCTCGTATCCGATAGCTCTCTGATAAATTCACGAGGCAGAAATCCCGGGCCGGTTTCTCCTTCGTTGATAAATGTCGGGATCCGTGTTACGCAGGCAGATGCCTAATTTACCAGTGCTGATTTTTCCTCGCACCCCAGGAGAAAGCCGCTGCCGCGGAGGGCGAAGCCGGAATATAGAGAGGCTCGTCGATGAATCCACCCCGTATATCCACCCCCGCGTTTCGACCCGGCGAAAAAAAGCAAGCCCGGCGAGATTGAAAAGCCATTCCGTCGTCTGGGCTCGTTCTGGGAACACAAAACGAGCCTCTTTCTGTCCCACCGCCGCCCGTCATCGTCCACTTCCCCTTCGGATCAACTCGCGTCCGATCGCAACTTTCCCCGGCACTATTATTCCCCGATAAGCGGAATAATAATTCCAGTCGAGGCGGTATTTTTCAGCCGCGTAGTCGCGATAATCACCGGCAGCAGTGATTCACTGCTCGGTCTATTCGATTTCGCGAAAGACCGTTCCTCTCCGGCCGTCTCCGGACGAGGACGAGCCGGGGAGGCTCCGACGATCCGGAAGCACGCGTCGATTCGCCTCAAATCGTCCATGGCCGGGAATTATTGCCCGAAATTATACGTTTCGCGTGGAGCTTCGTGCTACCTAGAGTGCCTCGCGTCATCCCTTTCTCCCTCGTCCACCCTCCGCGCTGATTCGACCATCGAGCACGCGGCTCTTTCCGCTCGTGAAAAACCGCCCGCAGGAAATTCGAGAGCGTTCCTTCCCTTCGCGCTACCGATTTTATTTATCCGTGGAACGCGAAAGCTCGCGAGACATCTGCCGCTGCTCGAACAATCACCCGAGTCGGAAAACAGGGCGCTCAGGGGCGGAAATCGGATCGGAGGACGCGTGCCCCGTGATCTCGTTCGCGTACGTGTCGGTCTGTCCGTGACGCGATATTAATCTTTCGGAGAATCTGACGATCTCGGCGAGGTCGGAGCGGAAGAGGGTGACCGATGCGAAAGTTGAAAGGGAATCGGTTCCCCGACGCGTTTAAATCGCGTCTAGATCGCGCGACTGGCGGTTTCGGGTTGCGACGCGGCTAGAATACGGTCTTCCATATTTCACCTTTCCGAACGGTCGATTTGAACCGAAGAATGCCAAGGTATCCTGCTCGGTTCGGCGCTGGATAAAAAACGGTCTCGCGCGCGGAAGCAGTTTGATATATTCGCGTTGGCGCGGGAGAGAAATGCCGGTAGTTGGCGCGAGTCGCGAGTCGCCGGCTCGTATCGCATTACTGTCATCGAGGCATTTTCCCGCGTTATCCGAATGTTCTATGCATAAGACGAAGGGGAAAGGTTTTAGAGGACGGAACGCGCGCTTTCCCTCGGCGAGGGAAGAGGCTGGAGATGGAGTCATCCGAGTGGCTGCTCGTCAAAGGCGACGGGAGAAAAGCCGTCAACGTCTGCCGAGATTGATGCTCCAGGCAGGAATCCGAGGACGGAGGATCACGCGAAGTCGCGGAGACCGCGAGTGAGAGGGAAAATTTCAAGAAACGCTCGGCTACCGGTAACTGGACCGGTTCGACCGTCTCGTCCAGCCGGCCAGCAGACGAATCGTTGCGATACTCCGAATCCTCGGCTCTCGGTTTATCCTCGGCGAGCGGAAAGCGCGGCTCGCGCGGCAGCCGGAAGAAAGACAGCCAGGAATTACAATGGTGCCGGGTAATGGAGGGTTACGCGTCGCGGTTGCCTCCATTAAGTTCATTTCGCCATTAGCTCGGATCGACCGTTGCGTACGGGACGTTAGACCGCTATCCACGGTTTATCGAAAATCGCTTCCGCGCGAGCCGAGAAAGAAAGAGGAGGAAAAAGAAAAAGGAAGAGGAAGAGGAGAGACGCACGGGCCGTATCAATGGAATCGATTTCCGGGGCAGATGGTCTGCTGCGACCCAGTTCTAGGTGACTCATTGTTCTTTCCCGGTTTCTTAGGCAGACCGCTTTCCAACGAAGCGCGCCATTAATTTCCGTATTACCGTTCCAGCGTGACGCGATCGGCGG